>MU158961.1:57673-109387 GCA_015888305.1 Antheraea pernyi
TTTCCCTACCCCTCCCCCATACACAGGCTGGCAACGCACTTGCAACTCTCCTGGTGTTGCTAGTGTCTATGGACAGTGGTGATCACTTAACATCAGTTAACACAACACCAGTTCGTATGCCGCCTTTTGACATAAAAAAAATTCAAATCGAACCAGTAAGCTTTATAATATCAGTATAGATATATGGTGTACGCGAAATTACATTCTAGTTATAATGATAATTATAACGTTATAAATATGTGTTTAGTAAATCATTATTATCCCTAACGGAAGAGTGGTCAAGGAAGGTAGGGGTATTGTAATATTATTCCCGCTAGAGCAATCTTTTGCAGTTAGTTTTGTATGTTTAAATAATAATAATAACGTATGTTTATAATAGTCCCACTGCTGAGACAAAGACCTCTTTCCGAGTAAAAGTATGAACATATTTAGAATACCAGTCCACGACGTATTAGCGTCTTGTAAACTGATGACTTGAGAAATCCAGTTTTATATTTTTCCCACATACAAGAAAATTCATAAGATTCTGGTTTCCTTACAATGTTTTTCTTCTTCATCAGCTTTTAGTCTTCAAACTAAATGGTAACCATTCCGTGTATGTCAATAATTATGAATCATAATATTTGTCGTTTCTTTCTAACGCGCATCACTTTGTATTTGTCTATTTCGTTTTAGCTTCACTAATGTTTTTACTTATGTCACCGTCGTTTCTATTTTCAGTTGTTGATTTTATTACGTACATATTGTTCTTAAATAATTAATTCATGAATGTGTACGCCACATGTATAGAAGTTACATATAACAGTCACGGCTGAATAGTCGTATAAAAGAACATCAATTGAAGGATCTAAAAACAATCTTATCAGATCTCAGTATGTATATAATTTCTTCTAAAAGGCAATTAACGTGAAAGCAACAGAATGTAATTAACGAAATAAATTAATGTGACTTGACTCGTTGACCCGAGAAAAGATCCTACAGATTAAAATGTACTTAAAAATATATTAATGACCGAGAAAATTAACACCGGTTTTAAAGAAAACATGTTTGTGTTTAAATTAATAGGTTTATGTTTTTGTAAACCGAATAAGCTCGAAATGTTTGAAATCAGATCTTGTTATATCGCATCAATTCACCTGTGTTTCTATGATATCTACAATGGCTTTTTGGTTAATAAGAAGCAACATGTTTAGATTTGGCAATAACTGTCATACCAGGTGACTGTTCAGACAGTAGCAATATTTATGGAGAATACTCTACAATCGATTTTCGTTCTAAATCAATAACAAATAGGTGCTTAATATTTGACTTAATTATGTAGAAAAATACAAATTTTATACACAATCCTCTACGCGTTTATGTTAAAGCACAGTGTCAATGACCGTCGGGTGACTTCACTTTCATTTGAAAGGGAACGTGGGAATGTCAAGAATAAAAGAAAAGGGTTTATTACCCATTTTATTGTCGAAAGTTATTAACTCCGGGTCGCTCATTGTAGCTTTAGGCACTGGTCATTGCACTTAGGTTTATTATTTTATTTACACGTTTGTAGCTATACTTTTGAAAGTCTTAGAAAAAAATTAACTTAGAGTTTCTTGGTTGTATATTAATATTCTATATGTTAAATGTGACCTTGAATTATCATATCCTAGAATACTGTGAGTATCTAACCTTTCACCTGGTATATAAATACGTTGTTGTGTTATTTTACAACTGTTGTTGTTATAAACCGTTGTCAGTTATTCTGCTGTTGGATAATTTGCTATTTTGTATAGTATTGTAATTTGTAAATGTAATGTACTGTTGTAAATGGGTGTGTGCTTAAGACCACGCGATAGTAGTAAAAATTTTAAACTAAAGTAGAACGTGCTCACTGCATACGCACAACATATTGATTATATACAAATCATACTTAATATTATTTTATTATTGTAATATGTTACAAATAAACCATAATTATTGGAATAATACACTGAATATATCAGGCTGTAAACATAGTGAATGAGACTGGAGCCAAGGAGTATACACGATTCAGCGTCACCGACCCGAGTGTGATGGAAAAACACAAAGTACGCGTAAAGAAATTTTCACTTAAGAAAAACAAGTAGCTTGTTATCGTGATAACTAATGAGCTGATAGATAAAAAAGTTTGTGTTAAATTAAGCAAAGATTCGAAACTAACAAAGCTTGGCAAAAATAATTACGAAGTTTGTTTAAGAAAGACTTAGTCAGCTAGTACTCCTTCACTTGAGTGTTCTAACAAAAGCTGTTCGCTTTTATTTACAATTCAATCTGGATTCCCTATCTTTTTGTCTTGCCTACGTATAATTAATAATAGTTAAAGTATTTATCATATTGTTTATTTTACAAAAAGGCACGTTCATTCCAGATCATGATTTTTTTTTTCTCGAACTGACTACGCTATTGATCTAGCAAGGTCTTAACGGCTTCACCGGACTACTAAGGCAAGCGCTTAAGGCACTCAGCGGATTTTATTAGGGCAACCAGCTCAAGGGTGCACGGCACACCTCGGCTTGGCTGTTGCCTGTTTCATGCAATTCGCGACCTATCTTTTTTTTTTTTTTTATCGTGGGGAAATCCCTTATGGATACACCACCCTCTCGGGGGAGAGGGTGGGTTATGTCTGACTCGCACGGACTAAAACCCCACGGTGTACGTCTTCCGTTGGCGGAGACGGCCACTTTGAGGGTCTTGCTCACGGACCCTCTCCGCAGCCTCCTTCTGCGAGACGACTTCCTCGCAGAAGGAGGCCATTGCATTCCAGTTATCCTCACTACCGAGCATGGCTGCAACCACGCTCGGCAGTGAGAGATCTTGCCCTACCGCCGCAGCCAGAGTACCACGTTGCACCTCCCACGCAGCACACTCAGACAGAGTGTGCTGCGCGGTGTCCGGGTCAACGCCGCACTGATAGCATACGGCGGTCGGCTCCCTGCATACTATCCGGTGCAGGTACCAACCGAAGCAACCGTGCCCGGTCAGGATCTGCACCAGACGGAACGTCAGGGAGCCCCATCCTCTATTATACCAATCCGGCAGGACCGGGCGGGCGGCGTCGATCGTGTATCGACCGTACCGCGCGTCCGCCAGGTCCCGCCTCCACCTTGCTTCGCGACCTATCTGAGCTAACCTAAGTTAAGCTAAACTATTCATACATATATGAGTTGTTGAAACATATATGTGTACCAAACATACATATCTCAACAACTCTTATGTGTATTTTGTATCAGAAAACCAGATCATGACATTTTTATTTTATGTCTTAACAATAACCGAACAGTCTATATATATGAAATGGCTGAACTGATTTTCAAAAAAAAACTGTTATAGGCAGAGTTAGAAGACTTTTCAGCGTATTTCGTAGAGTATCATCACGGTTTTCCTTATGGGCCATGCAATAATGATCATATTTAACAGAACATAACATAGATAAAAGCGTAATTTAATAATTACAGAGTTATAATAAAAATAACATAATTTATTAAGAGAAATTATATCGTTTCCAGGAAAAAATTATACCATTTTTATGAGAACGAAGTCGCGAGAATCAGCTTGTTCTTGGATACAACTAATTACAGAACCCGTACTAACAATATTTTTTTTAAATAGCACGGCAAAATGACTGCACTATGCCTGATGTTAAGCAAAGCACAATGCAAAAACAACGGCGACCACCGAGTGACACACTATCCATCGCCGGTCACCGCTTGCCGGCCTGCAAAACGCTGGATATGCACAGGCTGATCCCGAAACGCGACGCGCTGAACGAATCACTATTACGGGCTTTTTCGCTACATGCATGGTGGTCGCGACCCAGTCGAGCTTCAAAACCCTACCACCCCGCTGTCGCCACTGCCTCGTTCGTTACTCAGCAGGGTGCACCACGTGCAGGTGAGGTTGGCATGGGTGTCTCAAGCTTAAGATGTTATGCGACACCACTTAAAATGCGAATGTCTGTTTGTTACGCTTTCGCACTATACAGTGATATTATAACTAAAAAGTTTGGTTACCTAGCTTATTTTTGACGTCTGCCCCGTCAATCCGCCCGTATTTAAGCAACATATAACTATTTCTTTTTCACCACCGATATTGAGAATATGTCATCTTACTTCCACATTTTATCTAAGACAGTGTGGCGTTACAATGTTACTTTACATATGTGTGCGTTACCGTGCTATTTGTTTTGTCAAAATATCATCTATGTATCTACAGCTTTTAGTTATAATATTATTGCTAGTAAACCGATCATCATCTTAGCATATTGTCAGGGGTACACAAAAGAATATAGGATATTTTTCATCCAGAAACAATACTGCTCAGAAGGGTGAGGTGAAATATACATTACCTCGAGCGAAGGTGGTAGAGCCATGCTGTAGCTAAATTACTAGTTTCAGCATGAATGGGTCGGCTCGCCCGGGGTAGTACCACCCTCTCACAGAAACACCGACGTGAAGTAACAGTGCTTGCATAGTTGCGTCTCGTTCGGTCAGTGAGAGCGCCGGAGGCCCACCTCCTTTCCCCTCTCCCTTCCCCTTTCTCCTTTCCCTGCCCCTCCCCCATACACAGGCTGGCAACGCACTTTCGACTCCCCTGGTGTTGCTAGTGTCTATGGACGGTGGTGATCACTTACCATCAGATGACCCACCTGTTCGTTTGTCTACTTTTGACATAAAAAAACCCCCGGACAAAAACTAGTTTAACTATAATTTATCTCTTTGTTAATATACTAAGTGATATTTGTGTGTGTTAAGAGTGGTATAAGCCAGACAATTGAAATGTCTATATGCCAGTGCTGTCAAATGTAATTCCAATATCAGTTGACGCCCCTTTGTATGTACTTATTGTAACCTTTTAACTTGGTCGTTTTATACCCATATCTTTCCGTGTAAATGTCACGGTATTCACTGCTTCACAGTGTTTATTGTTTCATATTAAATGTGTTTATAAACATCAGGGTGCTTAGGTTTTCCTAGAAATGCTTCTAAAATTGGACCAAACATAATATTTACCATGTTTACTCCAATATCAGTTGCGGTTGTACAAATGTCCTTGAGCTATAAATATGAAACGATATTGGAATACCGACGCATGCTTACACGGCATTTATTTTATATGATACAAGCATTCCTACTTGTGGACTTGGTACTATCTGAATAAATCTCAAAGGGAACACGAGTAAAGAAAAACGATGATATTTCTTTTGTAATGCGTATTAAAAAAGTAAGAAAGCAATTTTTTTAAAAGTCGTATACTTTTCATTTAATATTAAATGGTTAAATCTATATAAGTATTTCTAATTTATATTATACAAATGTGAGTTTGTTTGTTTAATTCGCTTTCATGCCATAGGGGCTGTTCATTAAATACGTCACAAAAAAAAATTCTTTGTCTAGACCCATTCCCGCTTTCGTCACGCTATGTCACATTGTCTGGGACTCTAAGAATTTTTAAGAAATGATAGATTCTTGCACGTTCCTATACAATTATATAAGTAAAAATATTTATATTTGCAAATATGAAACAAATTACTTTCTATTACAAAAACAATTAAAAAAATAAGCAGCGAAGCAACGTCAAGCGATTGCTACAAAATTTGGTATTCGTAGGAATTTGAAAATGGGGAATAAGGACTGCCGACAGAAGTGAAAATTCAAAACGGAATAACTGTGTTCTCTTTTGAACGTTGAAATCACTTATAGTCTGAATTATTTAAAACTAGTGAACCCGCTGGATGTTGTGCCTGCCTGATATTAAAATAGTATACACATAACTCATAGGAACCGTACGGTGACGATGACGCGAGTGTCACGCTTTTTGTTTACCCAAAAATTATACATACATACACAGTATAGCTCATGGAAAGCATTCGGTGACGATGACGCGAGTTCTATGATTTTTGTTCACCCAAAAAGTTTTTTTTTATTGTAGCACGGCAAAATGACTGCACTGTGCGTGATGGTAAGTACTGGTACAATCCAAAAATAAAGGCGACCACCGAATGACACACTATCCATCACCGGTCGCCGCTGTCATGCCGGCCTGCGAAAAGCTGGATATGCATAAGCTGATTTCGAAACACGACCCGCAGAAGCGATTCACTATGACGGGCTTTTTCGCCATATACATGATGGTTGCGACCCAGTTAGGCTGTAAAACCAGCCCACTCCACTTTCGCCATTGCCTCGTTCGTTATTCAGCAGGGTGCACCACGCGGAGGTGAGGTTGGCTTGAGTGTCTCAAGTCTTAGATGTTATTCGACACCTCTTACACCCCAAAAGTGCTCAACGCGCCTAAAGAAATTTCCACTTCAATTATTTTAATATTTTTCAATTATAGCACAGCACGTACGTCGTTCAACTAACTGCCAGAAGAAAACGTTCCCAAAAAGCTGACCACATTGCTCACTTGTATCACAATGCTTATACACTGACCGAGGTATTGGCGAGACACGTTAGCAAAACAACTCGCGGATTCCTTGAAGTAACTATGTGGACCTTCCAAACTTTTCACCACAAACGTTGCAAACATTTAGGCCCTACAAAAGATAGGATACTTACGCTACAAGAGGTCCTTTGCTAAAGTAGCTGACGTAACTTGGAAATACGATGGTTGCAGTTATTGATGTATGTGACATCTCATACCAATGGTAAATCTATGAAATAAATGTTACTCAGTAAATTATCACAAGACACTCTAAAACTGGAAATTATTATTTTTTGGCAACCATTATTCTAGTAGATAAATTATTACTTCCATTGTCAAGTAGATAATAATATTATAAGTTTCTTGTAATCATTTCAATGTTCTAACACAATGGTAGCCCCCTTGTTAGAACTTTCCAGGGAGTTTTTATGGCATCTCAGAATTCATGCTCTGTTACATTATTTATCATCCACTTCACTTATGCACAATAACCAAACTATATTACGTAAAATGTCACCAATATTACAAAATACAGAGTAGTCAAGTAACACAAGATTATGAATAAAAAAAACTCCTATGGGTAATTATGAAATGACATCTGACTTGGCTGAATGGTCTAGATACCTTTGCCTTTTTCTTAGAATGGAAAAAACAGAAACCAAAAAAAACATCTGTAATTTTCTATTAGGAGTTTTTGGCGGGATTTTGGTCTGTCATGTAGTGGATTTTATATTTAATCATAATCTTGTGTTACTTGACTCTATATTGTGTAAAATTGGTAGTGTTTTATGTAATATAGCTTGTTTATTGTGCATAAGTGAAGTGAATGGAAAATAATACCACGGACTATGAATTCTGAGATGCCACAAAAATTCCATGGAAAGTTCTAACAAGTTGGCCACCATCTTATTAGTTCATTGAAATTATATGAAGAAACTTGTAATATCGATACTCACTTGACAATGGCAGCAATAGTGTAACTTGAAGAAGAACTTGTAACACTATTAACTACTTGACAATGGCAGTAATAATCTAAAAGATTGGTTGCCAAAATGAAAGTAAAAAAAATATATATATTAAGCTAGTATAACTTTATATTCTCCCGACATCAGATGGTAACAACCTAGTTTTAACTAAGGTCACTCAGTAATTTCAAACTATCCCCGAGGATTACAATGGAACGCTTTATTTGAAAGTAAGCCAACAACTCACATTATAAACCCCATTTGGTGGCGACGAACATAACTGCGAATGAACTACAATGAAAAATAAATTATTATTTCTAACACGTTTTAAAATTACAGTCCTCGTCAACCATGTTGGCCGCTCTGAATGTACACAGTAAGTTCGGGTTTGCGTATTTTCAAGTGTTTTAATCATCACGCGAAGCTAAAATGTTGTACCCCTTTTTAAGCGAATTGGACGAACGGATGAACGTGAAATTTGGCATAGTTAAAGTTTATATGGAAGAAAAGTGCAGAAAGCTATTTCTTTAATATAAAATGCATTACAAGCATATTAAATTAATTAAAATATACATTACTCACACTATTGCTTGAATTTTACACAACATGTATACGTATGTAAATGGAAAAGAACACGATGTAATGAAAAGAACGAATATCGACCACTGGGCGCCCACTAGTATAATATAAAACAATGATAGAAAACTATTATAGGTATTTAATTTGATAATAAATTGGCATTTATTTATCTTTCAGTTGTCTCAATGGTAAACGTATAATATAATACATATTTACGATTACATCTGTGACACAATGTGTACATCTTACAACTATCTTCAAACAGCGGTTATAAAGTTTGGCGAGGACTGTATTTACAATGTATGCTGTATGTAATATTCTCAAAACTAATAAATTATAATCTATATTAATAAAAATCGATTGTCGAATATATCTAACCGCTTCAATCTGAATGCCTGCACCTTATTGCCTTTTTTTTGTTGTCTTGGTAATTCTCAGGATAAATTTTGTATCAAAGAAAACGTTTGAAAAGTTTTGGGTAAGAAATTCCCTTATAAAAGGCGAGTCAGTGAGACATATGATGGTAAGGAGATCTTCAAACATATTGACAGATCGATGTTTTTTTTTCTCGTACTGACTACGCTATTGACCTAGCAAGGTCTTAACAGCTTCGCCGGATTACTAAGGCGAGCGCTTAAGGCACTCAGCCGATTTTTTGTTTGGGCAACTAGCTCAAGGGTGCACGGCACACCTCGGCTTGGCAATTCATGCAATTCGCAACCTATCTTAGCTAACCTAAGTTAAGCTAAACTATTCATACATATATGAGTTGTTGAAACATATATGTGTACCAAGCACACATATCTCAACAACTCTTATGCGTATTTTGTATCGAAAAATTTCTGAACTATTTCAGTTCCGACAGATTGATTTTCAGTCGCTTTTATTTTATATCATTTAATGGTTGTGCTATAATGAAAATGTAGTATAATGTTTCGTTCGTTAGTACACCTGTGCGAATTCAACGCGAGAAACTACTGTAATATAATAAAAAAAATGTAATTGATATCTTCCTAACAACGATAACAAATATAATAAAAATCCACAACTGGGAATCAATTATGAATCAAATAATCGCCTGTAGATAACCATTATTTTTTTTCATACAAACAGTAAATTCGAAATATAAATAACGGCAAAAATAATGGCTCTTGTTTTTTTCGTCCTTTAAAATGGATTGTCCTGTAAATTCGAGAGGTTGTTCGCGTCGGCCAGTGTTTTAAGTGAAGTAGATACGTACCGATACGCGAATTTATAAATGTGTTTGAAATGAAGTAATTGTATAGACTCTTGTTACAATTTATTTTTCGTATTATATATTCCGAAGTTGTTTCTTATAAATGTTCTATTATCAAAGTCCATAAGCATATCTATTGACTGATATTTTATGTGCCTGATATGTCGTCTTTCTATACATACAAATATATATATATATATAAGGTTTAAAAGTTATATCACTTGATTAGTTGTTTTATGATTAATTATACATTTTAACCAATTCTATATATTACAATAGAAATTTGTTTGTTTGTTTGTTATTTTGTAGGTGGTAAAATCACGTTGAAGCTATTACTGGTTTCAGCATGAATGAGTCGGCTTGCCCGGGGTACTACCACCATCTCACAGAAATACCGACGTGGAGTAACAGTGCTTGCATTATTGCGTTTCGTTCGGACAGTGAGAGTGCCGGAGGCCCACCTCCCCTTCCCCCTACCTCCTCCCACTCCCCTCTCCCCCAAACACAGACCGACAACGCACTTACGACTCCCCTGGTGTTGCTTCTGTCTATCGACGGCGATCATCAATTACCATCAGGTTTGTTAATTTGCGCCCTATTTCCTAATTCCGTAGTTATATATTACGAAAAGAAAACAACACATAAGCGTTGCATCTGATTTAGTAGCTAGTAAGGATTTCAAATTGTTTTATTATAAATTTAAGCTACAATATAAGTAAACATCATGCATGGCATATTACAAAATCCTAAATAGAAACAGTCGCATCAAAACTTAAACCAGATTGTCCCTAGGTTTATGTTGTTGAAGTAATATATTAAAATCTACAAATCAATGAATGAAATGTTTTCAAAACAACATAATAAACCTCCTCTCTACGATAATTAATTGATGCAGCTTGATTCGAATTGTGCCTACGATATTCCCGAAGGAATTAAGACTGGCAACTCGGTTAATTGGTTGTTGTGATTTCGCTCACTGCGTCGGGCGGGGATGACAGCGATTCCATTAGTTCTCTCTTAAACTTCATTTCTATTTGTTAAACGTGGAAAATGAAATACCGATATCTGTTTAATACCTTATTATATTGATTTCATTCTTTAATAAAATTATATAACACTCATTGCGGCATTTAGATATTTCTGTTATCGATAATAAACTAATAAGTAACGGTGAGAATGTTAACAGTGTGTTAGAAGTTTAATACCTTATTGTATTAATTTCATTCTTTGATAAAATTATATAAAACTCATTACGGCATTTAGATATTTCTATTGCTAACACTAAACTAAGAATTAATGATAAAATAAAAATGTTAACATGTTGTTAGATTTACGATACATAGTTAAGTACAGCGTTGAGTTTGTTGATTTATTTTATTGGACGGTATGTTTTATTTCGCTAATATTAGATATTAAATACATTTAACTCTTCTACAATCAGATTTACATTAAATATATATATTTATTCCATGGGTGAATTGGTTAATTTCTATCAAAAATTAAAGTTTTCCTATTAATTAGTTAGAGGATTATAGGTATAAGAAATTAGTCTACTTTTCTAATAAAATACAACAGAATTTCGTTAGTATTGTTTTCTTTAAATATGTTTGTATATAATACAGGGTGAAATGTGTAATATAACTGCAACTTACTATACCATATTTTATATATAATGTTTCTGTGGTAGAAACGAAGACATCGTTAAAGTTAACTGTGTAAAATAGAAGGAATTTTTCATAATCTGTATCGTAGGAATAGTGTGGTGATGTACCTGCTTTCTAGTCGAGGTGTGGAGCCGCATTATTCTTGATACTGAATATCGTACAATCGTGCTGTACACGGAAAAAATAACCAGTGCGGCTATTTTTTCCGTGTACAGCACGATTGTACGATATTTTTCGCAAATATTTAAGTTTTGAGGCTCGTAAAACCGCCAGGAAAAACATTTGATCTTCTCGTAAGACCACTCACACTCACAGAACTGTTGTTATTTGATTTTTTTGAATGGACACGGTGGCATGGGTTTTCGCGCGTTTGCAGTAAGGTCCGCGAACCACATTCCTTTTACGAACCATGCACACATTATGCTCCAGTGTTTATCACAGTACAACATATACATATTCCGAAGGCAAATGTAATATAAGAATAATAATAAAGTATTAAAAAAAAAGTAAAGAACTATTACTGTTACGGCGGGTACTATAGTATAGATATACTATCAGAATATGAAAATATGGTAAAACAGCTGATATCTAATTCCTTTTTAAGGTACTAACCATTTACTATATCATACCTTCTAATTGTCTTCGAATAATAAATAAATACAAATATAGAAAACAAAAGTATATGAAATTACTTTTTTTTTTTTTCGAACTGAATATGCTATTGACCTGGCAAAGTCTTTACAGCTTCACCGGACTACTAAGGCGAGCGCTTACGGCACTCAGCCGATTTTTGTTTTGGGTAACATACACAAGGGTGCACGCACACCTCGGCTTGGGCTGTTACCCAAAAATACGCGTCTGTCCTAGCTAAACTATACTAAGCTATTCATACATATATGCATTTGTGAATTATGCAATGAAAATTGCATGATTCACCAATGAATACGTGTATATCGGAAATGAAACGAACTAAACTATTCGATTCAGTTCGATTATATGAAATTACGAATAAGTGCATTAATACAGATATAGAAAATGATCTAGAAATAACTTAAAGTTGAACATATTTTTTTTTTTCATAAGTTAACATACAGTTAAAAGTACGAACACTTCAGTTAATGTATGCAACGGCTCTTCAACAAAGAACACCTGCATTACGTAACTAAAAACGAAAATTACTTTAACAAAAGCTTCTGCCTCAAAAGTGTTAGGTACACGTACTTTTAGAATTACTAGCGCGGTGAAATTTTAATATTTAGTTACAATTTGAGCAATATTTTTTTAAATATAATATATAGAATTTTATGTGTAATATGTCTATTAGTTGGCTGGAGCTCATCGGTTTTGTAGGGCGTGTTTTTCTATATCGATATTAAGGTATATTACGTCCTATTATGTAATTCCTTTTTATGTCAGTTTTCATTGAAATGCTTTTAGGCGTTCTAGTATCTTGAAGGAAAAATTAAAAAAGATATACTTTTACATATATTATATAATAGCTTCTGCCCGCGACTTCGACCGCATGGAATAGTTACTATGCGGTAACTTGAAGCAATCTTAATTGGTGCTCCGTGATGATATATAGCCTATAGTCTTTCTCGATACATGGGCTATCTAACACTGAAGGAATTTTTCAAATCGGATCGGTAGTTCCTGAGATTAGCGCGTTCAACTCTTATACTTAAGTACTCTTGTTCTTAACTCGATCTGTCATTCAAACTACAATAAATGAAACAAAGACTGAGTTACTCCCGAAGATATGATTTGTGATTTTATTATGAACTCAGTGCTTTAGCAGTGATGCGTGTTCATACAAACAGACGGACAGACATTTCTAAAAATGATCGAAATGTATTTTATTACTTTTTTTTATGTCATAGATGGCAAACGAACAGGTATCCATGGACACTAACAACACCAGAGGAGTCGCAAGTGTGTTGCCACCCTTTGGGGGAAGGGTTAGGGGAGCGGAGAGTGGGGGGGGAGGGGAGGTGGCCCTCCGGCGTTCTCACTGACCGAACGAAACGCAACAATGCAAGCACTGTTACTTCACATCGGTTTTCTATGAGAGGGTGGTACTACCCTGGACGAGCCGACCCATTCATGCTGAAACCAGTAATAGTTTCAGCGTGGCTCTGCCACCACCAACTTATTCCTAGACACATGCAGCAATTTTTTTCACGAAAATCTAAAATGAAGAGACACATTACATTTACATTCTTATTATATATATAGAAGATGTGCTATATTAGATTAGACATTCCTAAATAGTTTTTTTGTAATTTCATATACGTTTGGTAAAATAAACGATTTTAATCTCGTAGCTTATATATACTAAGGTATATCAATAGAGTAACATCTAGACACATTGAATAATCAAGAACTCGCAGAGCAAGTCGCTACATGCTCTACAACGGACTCTTTACGACATAATATATGTCGTTCATAACTTAAATGTTGTCTTTAGTTAAACCAGAGAATCACTATGACGGGCTTTTTCGCCATATACATAGTGGTTGCGACCCAGTCAGGCTGTAAAACCCTACCACCCCGCTTTCGCCATTGCCTCCTTCGTTAATCAGCAGGGTGCAACACGTGGAGGTGAGGTTGGCTTGGTTGTCTCAAGTCTTATGATGTTATTCGACACCGCTTACAGATATTTAATTATTTTCATTACATATATTAACACATTAGTGGTCAGGTAGTCTTTGACTTTCATAAGTGCCTTATTAGGGCCTAAACTGAATAAAATATTTTTGATTTTGATTTAAAGTCGTGCTGGTCTAGTGGTTTAACCGGTGGAATATCATTTCGGTGTCCGTAGGTTCAAACCTCAGCAAATATATCAACTGTTTTTTGGGAATTGGCATACATTTAACAATTTAAATTGGTAACACTATCGGCTGACGGTAAAGGAAGATATCGTGAGGAAATATGAACCTGAGAAGTCTTACTGTATGTGGGAAAATACAGAACTGTGGATCTCTAAGAGTCTGAGAGTTTGAGATATAACTTCCTTCTGGAAGTAGCCTATGACCCTGCAGTGGATCTCTTACAGGCTGATGATAATTATGGGTATTAATACAGAAAGCCAGACTATTATGAACTAAATCCATATTCCAAAGACTAAAACTCGTCCCAATTTTACTAGACAGAGTAACGACGTCATATTTCCACATACCATTAAAATATAAACGTACAGAGCGCGAACGAACTATCCATAACAGAGATTTACGAAGCTGTCCCATGTCGGGTGAAGTTAAAATACAAAATTGATGTTGGGGCCGAGGCTAGCCGTTACCGACACAGCCAGATATGTCTAAAAAAAAACTCGCTATGTTCTTTTTAATTATGCACCATTTTAATTAATACGCTAACTATTCCAACATCACATGGAAAGCATGTTAACAGACGTTCGTGTAAATAAATAAGACCTCTGTAACCAATTACGTCTATAGCAACCTTGCGTTTATTATGACGCACGCGCGGATAACAAAAATTGATAATCTCAACTCTTTACTAAAGAAACACATTTTTAACGCACTCATTCCAGTTGCTAAATTGTTATTTGGACAAAGAATACCTTTTTTATTTTATAGGAGGCAAACGAACAGTTAGGGCACCTGATGGAAAGTGATCGCAACCGTTCACAGATACTAGCAACACCAGGGATGGTGAAAGTGCGTTGCCGGCCTTTCCAATAGATTTCTAACTCTACATGTTTAAAAGTTTACAATAAAATTACTAAAATCATAGACGATTACAACTTCATACATTACTCACGCTAACGTGTCCAAACTGCCACCAAACGATGGCTTCATAGCATTTCTTTTAAACATATGGAAGATCTACTCTATTAGCATCGATGCTCACAATTACACATATCTGTCATACGAGCATACACACGTACAGTTACTCAGTTTTACACACACACTCATCATAACTATACACACACACTTTCCTGCAATCTAATATTTATTTAGTTTTTTAAGGACTTTTTGATTTTTTTTCTTTTAATTTTCTTAAAATTTAATTTAAAAAATTAAAATCAATCTGTAATTAGATATTAGGCTTCTATGACACAAACATTGCCCAATTTGGGGCCATAGTTAAGGATAATATTTTGTGACATATTTTATATGACAAATAAAAAAAATAGAACAGAATTGTGTTAGACAGGTCGGAATTGATATACAATGTAAAAGGTCAATGTAAGGTGCAAATAAGTTGAAAAAGAAGACAATATCAATAACGACATTGATGTTCTTTGAAATTATTAATATATCCAATTTTGTCTACGGAGATACGGTCCCATTTTTAATACATCACTATTCCACGATATAACTGTAAGGTAAGTGGTCTAGATTTTAAATTATCTTATCAAGCTTATAGGACCGATCACCTTCAACGGTATTGGACATGTAAATCCAATCCAATATTCAGGATTCATTGCATCCATCAATATACTGCTTCCACTGTTAGTTGTTCTAATAACTGAAAATATATTAAAAATTGTCAAATAAAGAAATACTAATGTTAGAAAGGATTCCCCTACCAATAAATCTAAAACTAATTGCGTGTGTTTTATAAATTATGTTCATAATTCATTGTTTCACGTCATTTGAAACGAACATTTCACGCGATACAGTTGTTATATATAACATATAAAATCAAATTATAAACATATTATAACAGTTATCCATGATTTCGATATATTTTTCATGACTATAAGTCAATATAAATGTAGAGCTTAAGAAAAGAGTAACATAGTTTTTTAAATTTTATAAGTCTACATATATTTTATGTTGTACCGACCCTACTTATGTGGGATAAGGGTAAGAAGAAGAAGAAGATATAACTCTACAATGATTTACAAATAAATATAGACAGATATCTCCAACTTATTTATTATAGTCTATACTTATATCTATATATCGTTTATCTATATAAAGTCGATAAAAATGATAATTAAAAAGTTTATATATATATAACAAAGTAATTAAACAAACAGATATACCTATAAATGACATATTCAACGATCGTTACAGACATCATAAAAATTATAATTATAGTGCTGGATGTAGATTACTTGAACTTTAATTTTTACTTACAATAAAGACGAAAACACATTATTTAGTAGGGTTATAACCTCTTCGCTTATTTAAATATGACAATGTTAGAGATTTTAAAGTATTACAAAATGTTCCACGTAATTTCCTTACCAATATACGAAATTTCGCAAAGAAAGGACAAAGTGCCCTTCAGATCCCAAACCAATATTAGACATAGAATAATTTTAAATCGATGAAAGAGGCTTTTGAATTAAACTGAAACATTCGAATTAACCTTTCAACATTATTCGCGTGATCGAATACTTTCCAGTTAGGTTTATGTTACAATTATAATGCTCGAAACGATTTTATTTTATAAATTGACATCGTGGGGAAATCCCTTAGTATCCATAAGGGATAATAGGGGAGAAGGTGGGCTATGTCCGACTCGCACGGACTAAAACTCCACGGTGTACGTCTTCCGCTATAGTTGGGGCGGCACGAGATCTCTATAGACTTCATCGTGCCACCCCAGCGGTTGGCCCAGCAGCAAAAGCGCCGCCGCTCGGCTCCGTCTTGTTGGGAGACAGCCGTGTACAAACCGGCCGTCTCCTCCGTCCGCCGGACCTGTGCAATGGGAAGGTGGGCCCCCGACCCACCACCCACACACCACGTGAGTATGTCCCAAACGGCTAGACCGATTTTGATGAAATTTTGTGTGCGTATTCGAGTGGATCCGAGAATGGTTTAGATTCACAATTGGACCCGGTAGGAGGCGCTGCGGTTTAATTTTAGTTTTTTTTTATTATCAAGACAGGACGTGTGCCGGGACCATATATTAAAGATGAGATGCAAAATATTGATTTTAAATGAATTCAACAAATTCAGCATCATATTAATATTAGTGTTTACGCTATTTAATTTGATCGCATTGTTTAATTTACTACTGACCTTATATTGTCGTCAATCAAATAAGACTGCTATTGTTTTCAAGCCATCTTCTAGATTATTACTATCATTGTCGAGTAGGCAATAATACTACAAGTGCCTTGTGATTATTTAAATGTTCTAACAAAAAAGCAACCCCTTGTTAGAACTTTCTAGGGAGTTTTTGTGGCATTTATGAATTCGTGGTCGAGTATTATTTTCCATCCACTTCACTCATGGACAAACTGTATTACGTAAAATAACACAATTATTACAAAATATAGAGTCATATATAAAAATACATGTGTATCCTTCAAAAAGAAAGCAAGAAGAGCGTGTTTACTACTATTCCTCTAAACGCGCGACACTGCTCCCATTCTACTCGACACAGTACTTACCCCCACCATATTTCGTCACAAAAAAATTTGCGGATCACAATTTCAAAGCCACTCAAATAGAAAAACTAGTACCTGAGAGACTAACATCCCGCCAAAAACTCCCAACGCAAGATTTGAATTTGCCTCCATTTTTGCAATAAATAGTTGGCAACTTTGAAAAAAGAACAATTTGAATCCTGAGAGTTTTTTAGTGTTAATAAATAGAGCATTATACGATACATCAAGATGATTTCATTATTAAACAATATTTAAAAAATAATAAAAGTCTGGCGGCCATAGTTCGAAAATTGTATACAAAATATGGTTAAAATAGTTGTTTAACCTCGTCAGCATCATTAGATTTCTTCTTATGTGTTTATTTGAAATCAATGCTCCATGTCAACAAGCCCACAACCTCTCGTGCATTACAATTCTGCATCAATGGGGTGTAAGGGGTGTCGCATAACATCTTAAGACTTGAGACACCCGTGCCAACCTCACCTGCACGTGGTGCACCCTGCTGAGTAACGAACGAGGCAATGGCGAAAGCGGGGTGGTAGGGTTTTGAAGCCCGACTGGGTCGCGACCACCATGGATATGGCGAAAAAGCCCGTCATAGTGATTCGCTACTGCGGGTCGCGTTTCGGGATCAGCCTGTGCATATCCAGCTTTTTCCAGGCCAGCATGACAGCGGCGACCGGCGATGGATTGTGTGTCACTCGGTGTTCGCTATTGTTTGTGGATTGTACTGTGCTTACCATCAGGCACAGTGCAGTCATTTTGCCGTGCTATAATA
This sequence comes from Antheraea pernyi, assembly GCA_015888305.1. Lineage (NCBI taxonomy): Eukaryota > Metazoa > Arthropoda > Insecta > Lepidoptera > Saturniidae > Antheraea > Antheraea pernyi. The sequence continues at coordinate 75,714 of MU158961.1, forward strand.
AAAAAAAATCAACGAAATTCACCTACAATTATGCATGAAAGGTCATGAAAATTTTCGACGAAAGAGTGCGTATGTGCCAGGATAACCGTGAAGGCCATATTTTTTTTTAATGTCATTGGTGGCAAACGAACATGTGGGTCATCTGTTGTTAAGTGATCACCACCGTCCATGGACACTAACAACACCAGAGGAGTTGCAAGTGCGTTGCCACCCTTTAGGGGGAAGAGTTAGGGGAGGGAGAGGAGAGGGGAGGGGTGAAATTAGGTGGGCCTCCCGCGCTCTCACTGACCGAACGAAACGCAACAATGCAAGCACTGTTACTTCACGTCGGTTTTCTATGAGAGGATGGTACTACCCCGGACGAGCCGACCCATTCATGCTGAAATCAGTAATAGTTTCAGCGTGGCTCTACCACCATATGCCCGACGTGTTATTCCATAAAAACCCTATCCTATACACTTTATGATTCAATGAAAAAACAACAATCTATAGATTAAAAACTGTGTTTTCTATTTATTTCAAACCTTGTATTAATTTTGTGACATCCTATACATTGCATCTGTTTAGAGACACCATAGATACTGGAATAAAGTTGTATAAAAAAATCGTAATAGTAAAAAAATCTACTAGAAAATGTCTTTTTCGCCGTAAAGGCGATACAAACGATAACATAAACGGGATGGAAATAAGCTCCTTGAGATGCTGAAAGAGAAATACTTTAAAGGCCTTTTCATTAATCATTTAAAAGGAAAAAAGACAAAACCTTCTATATAAAATGTAACATTATTTTTAAACTTTAATCCTAAACATCGCCACCGAGGCTTTAAACGTAAATTATACGGTTAAAAACAATTTGACGATATTTTATCAGGAGGTACAGAGTTTGTTAGTGGAAGTGTTTTATTTAACAAATTGTTGTTATAGAACGAGCAAGGCTTTTAGTGTACCGGGAAAAATTAACTTTATGCTTGGCCGATTTCCAGTCCCCTTCTCTCGCCAACGATTTGCGTTTCGCAACGAAACGAACGAGGATTATATTATCTACGTTTAACTCTGTTCTCTATTTATATATTGACTTTAGTTTAATTATAGTAAACAACTTTATTCTTTTAAATTCTCTATAGGTTTTAGTTGATGGTAGAGCCACGATGATTCTATTACTGGTTTCAGCATGAATAGGTCGGCTCGCCCGTGGTAGTACCACCCGACCCACAGAAACACCGACGTGAAGTGCTTGCATTGTTGCGTTTCGTTCGGTCAGTGAGAGCGCCGGAGGCCCACCTCTCCTCTCTCCTTTGGTGTTGTAAGTGTCTATGGGCGGCGGTGATCGCTTGACATCAGGTAAACCGCCTGTGCGTTTGCCTCCTATGGGGTTTATCTTTTGACTACAATTTCATCTGATATTAAAATATGAATTACGATACTAACAAAACATTAATTCGTGTATCTCTTCTGTTGACCACTTTCTTCGCGAATCATTAATATCTATTGAACTCGGCATGGTCTCTACCAATGGACCAGCAGAGTTAGTGGGACGTTCCCCGCTCTGCAAAGTTTCATCGGTGTCTCGGATATGGTCGGCTGTGGTGCTTTTGGGTTCCCCGTCTCCCGCCCGCCTGTTCAACGAAGAACCATTGACGGTCCGTATACTGTCACATCCAGCGTCAGCTCCAGATGTTCCCCGACGATCACCCTCGGGCATTAATCGTTTACTTTTAAGATTTCTTTTCTCCATATCTATGGGTGGTTGCCAGGGCTCTTTTGGTCAACTGGATAGTAATATCATTTCAAATGTCCGCCTCTCACGTGGCTTAGATGTTTTGCACGGACGTGGGGTTGGGCTTTGAGATAATATACTAATAATATACTATACTACATTATATTAACAAGATACTATATTATATTAACAAGATACTATATTAATAAGATAGTACACACGGTAAACCGAGAGGGACCGACGCTCAAATGCAACTGCCGAAACACGCATAGAGGTGCTTTGCCACAAATTTTCAATTTGAGGGTGGTAGCTAGCCAAGCGGGCGCCGTACCCTATCACAGTGCCCCAAGAATCCCTACCATCATACCATAGTTTCGTCACGATGTGTTACTTCACCTAAAGCTCCAATTCATTCGCAAGATTTCGAACCTACGTCGATCGACATTGTTTGAACACGCTAATAATTGAACCATCATCATAAACATTTGCAAAGTCAATTGTAAAGATTTATTCAGGAATTACATTTAAATAAAATTGTAAAATTTATAAGTAAAGCAGATGTGTTTTCGAATCTCTAGATGTTTTTTGTATTCCAATCGCATAACGACGGTCATGGCCATCGGTTGAACGGTGCCGATGTTAATATGTTGCAGCGTGACCTGGTGGGAAGTTATCGTGGAATGAATAGTGTGTCCCTAATCGTACTTAGAGAAATGCTATATAGAAATATAAATTGTAAATAAACCAATTTCAATGATTAAAGATAAATGACAAAAGAACTTACTGAAAGAAAAATATTTTTCTTCTAAAACTTCCTAGTAACAAACCATTATTTTAATACGCGGAATATTGTTGAACGACTGTAATATTTATACTAAAAGAGAAAATAACAAAATATTTCGAAAACACGGCCAGCGACGTCTTTTACTTAAAGTCCACGGGCGCGTCTCTTTGGTATATCAATATAATTTTTACTAAAGGAAACGAAAAATAAGAAACAAAATACAATTTAAAGTACGAGAACTGAATAAAAATTCGTTTGTGATCGTTTTCGGACTTTTTTCGCTACAAACTTGTGTTACAAACGGGCCGAAACAACGGGCCGCGACGTTCTCGCCGCAATAAAAATTATTAAACAAGAATGCCCTTTTTGTCGTTCGCATTTAGAATGTACTACTATCTGTACTGTTATGTTGTAATTTTAGGAAATAAAATAATCATAATTAGATTTTAAAATAAAACTTCTTTAAGCGCGACTAGGAGGTAACTGGACGACAATGCAACGGAAGTCCGTTACGGCAATATGGCGTCACGTTTCTGTACCATCCGGTTAGATAATAATTAAACATAACCAAAACTTCTATTAAATCATAATTAATTTAACTCGTTACTAGTAATCTGTTCTAATCTGTTTGTTCTTTTCTATATTTTATTTACTTTATAACAAAGTCGTTAATAATATTTCCTGTATTATTTAAGGTCCAAAGTAGCTGATAGATGGCACTACAGATAATGAAACTTTGATGTAATTTGTTACTTACTTACATTGAAACCAGATGACAGCACGGTCGTGCACCCATATATACACGATAAATTCTATTGTATGATTTTTATTATTATTTAATTTAATATTAGATATTACTTTTTATTCAAAATTTTTTGATTGATTGATTTGATTGACAAAAGTCTTATTTCAATCGGTTTGACGGTTACGCGCACTCATATTTTTTTTAATGCTGTTTTTATCTATACTTTATCAACAGTTGATTATAATTTCAGTTGATATTAAATGAAAATGGGTCCCGGTGACGTTTTAAAGCTAGCTTGATACTACATCTCAATTAGTTGACCAAGAGACTTTCACTATAATTTTCAGCAGCTAGCCAGGCGGCCATTAGAATCAGCCTCGCCACAAATAAAGTACCACTATAACGAATTCATAACAACATTCATGTTGATCACGACACACTCTGGTACAGATCCCAGTTGATCGAATAACACGATACGATGCGGTTTTGTAGCCTATCACCCAAAAATGTGTTTAAGTATTCCTCTGTAATAATAACATAAAATAAAATTCATTTCAATTCATACCTACATCCTGAAATATCAAACTCATTTTAACTTTTAATAACATACAGTCAATGCTTGAAGAATTATAAAAATATACGGAACATGCTCGGATCTCAGGTCTGTAAGTGCTGGTGTCCCGCAAGGCTGCGTACTATCCCCCACCCTATTTCTCCTTCATATCAATGTTTGTCGCAAATCAGTAACATTCATTGCTATGCAGATGATAGTACTGTGGATTCTTTTTATACCAGTCGTGCAGGTGTTTCTCGAGAACGCGTTTTTGAGAGCCGTAATAGACTTGTGTCTGAAATAGCGACGTCTCTTGAGTGTGTATCAGATTGGGGAAGACAAAATCTGGTCGAGTTCAACCCCACTAAAACGCAAGTCTGTACCTTCACCGCAAAGAAGACCCTCTTTGACGTAGTTCCTACCGCCTTAGTCGCCAAGCTTAACATCAGTACCCTGGGTGACGATATATCAAGCGACGTTCAGTTTGGTGGTCATTTGGAAGGCAGAGCAAAACTGGCCTCAAAAAAATTTAGGTTTACTTAACAGACCAGGACGGTATTTTACACCGGGTCACCGCCTTCAGCTTTATAAGGCACAAGTCCGTCCACACATGGAATATTGTTCCCACCTCTGGGCCGGTGACCTCAATGTCAACTACTTCCTCTTGACCGAATCCAACGTCGAGTGGCTCGAATCATCGGCAACCATGTGCTCTCCTTAAAGCTAGACACTCTAGCGTTTCGTAGGGACGTTGCGTCGCTTTGCGTCCTCTACAAGATCTACCACGGAGAATGTTCTGAAGAGCTGTTCGGACTGATACCTGCTGCTGAGTTCCGTTACAGAACGACTCATCGCGGATTGAAATTCCATCAGCGTCATCTCGATGGTTAGAAGTCGTGCACTGTGCGATTCTCACGTTCGTTTTTTCCGCGTACGACAGTTCTCTGGAATGAACTCCCAGCGGCAGTGTTTCCAGACCATTACAATGTGCCATTTTTGAAACGAGCCGACTCCTTTCTCGAAGGCCGACAACGCATCTGTGATTCTTCTTGTGTTACAGGTTTCCATGGACGGCGGTGATCACTTACCATCAGATGACTCGCATGTGCGTTTGCCGCTAGCGGCATATATAAAAAATATATACATTAGCAAAAAATTTGTACAGAAATAAATACCTTTAATGTTTTTAGTGGATACCCAGTTTTTTTTAATTTTTATTCATATTTTTGGTTTGTTTCACCTCGTATCTTGTAATGTTGCTAGAATTTTGCATTAAACAGTTCTGTAATTATATACAGACTTTATGTTGCCATAGACTTGTCATCCCACCCTGATATTTAAAAAAGCTTGACAATCCTAAACCTTCCTCATTAATCACTTTATCTACTGGTGAAAGCCGAATGAAAATCCGTTCACTACTTTTTGAGTTTATCGCGAACAGACAGGCAGACGTGGCAGAGGACGTGTTTGTAATATGTAGTAGATTAGAAACTAAAACGTATCCTCCGATGTCACAGAACTCTCTAGACATAACTAAGAAGAGTACCACCATTTTGTTTCAACAATGAAATCGTAAGAAGAACTCTAAAACACCTAACAACTACGCATTTCGTGATAGCAGTAATAATCTTCTATTAAGTGAATTCAATATCAAAGAATTATAAGAAGAAAAAGAAAAATGGCTTCGAAAACATATAGGTACTTAAAATAGATTATATCTCACCTTTTCGTACCATCTTGATTTCCGCTAAGTATACAGACATTTTAATATAAAAGCGAAACTTGAATACTTTTTAACTGAAGCCCGGATAGACACAAAAGACGCTCAGATTTTAGATTAAGCCCATAAAAAGTCTAACAAACAGCTAGCTGAGTTTTATGATAAATAAATGTCATTATCGCAGGCAGATAATGTTGTTTTGTGTTACCAAATGAGCTTTGAGGTGTAAACGGCACAAAATTTTAAATTAAAGCCGTTAAAACTTTTCCGCGGCTATAAATTTTAACTTATCAAATAAATTCACCGCCTCTGGGGATCTACAGGTTCAGTAAAAGATGTTTGACTTATACGATCAACTAGAAAACTAAAAAGATACTAAAAATATATATATAACTTAGCAGAAATATATAAACGGAATACAGATTTTGTAACTAACATGGTTAAATTTTAGTTTTTATTCTGTGATTTTTGATTTCACTGCTGATTTTTAATTTTACATTTATTCTCGTATAATATTTAAATTTGTATTTTAAAATATAACAAGTTTTTATATATATTTAACACGTTCTTGGACATTATTGCAATTCATTTTTTATGTCCTTTTATTTCCACATTTATGTCTGATATGTTGCATTTGTACAAATAAATAATATAAAATCGATTTCTTGTCTGCCCGACTGGAGAAAGTAATACACAGAAAAATTTCGGGAACATAAGAATAAATACAGATTTGTAAAAAATAGCTAATAATTTATATAATATAGTAAATCACGTCCATATTAATAAGTAGCATGCTATCGCAAACAAAGGAGACACATATAAAATGGAAAAAAACTGAAAAACAGTCCAAAATTCAGATAAAACACGCAGTGTATGTAGAACATGAAAGTATTATTACCATTGAACGCAGACGCGTGCATCAAATTTTCATAAAAATCAAGATTTTTATTCTAGTCTTTTTAGTTTAGTTTAGTCTAGTAAATATATAAGAGTATATATTTTTGATTTAATTTAATGTTAAGTGAGTTTTTTTTTCACTTTATTTTTGGCAACCAATCTTTTAGATTATTACTGCCATTGTCAAGTAGTTAATAGTATTACAAGTTCTTCCTCCATCCCGTTTTTGGCAAGCAGTCTTCTAGTAGACTATTACTGCCATTGTCAAGTGAGTATCGATATTACAAGTTTCTTGATAAAATTTCAATGAACTAACAAGATGGTGGTCATCTTGTTAGAACTTTGTATGGAGTTTTTGTGGCATTTCAGAATTCATGGTTTGTGGTATTATTTTCCATTCACTTCACTTATGCACAATAAACAAACTATTTTACATAAAACACCACCGAATTTACACAATATAGAGTCCAGTAGCACAAGATTATGAATAAAAAATAAAATCCACTACATGGCAGACCAAGATCCCGCCAAAAACTTCCTTAAGTGAGTTCTGAGAGTAATTGAAATATAGCATAGATTATTAATCATAGATAATGACCAAATGAACCACAGATAATTGTTTACTTCCAATCTGAGGAAATAAGTATGTCAAAGGTGGATTAATTTGATACACACACCATTGGAATTTATAACATGACAGACAGTTCATAAATATAAATAAAGATTTAACGATATAAAGACTGCATAAGTACGCCGCCATGAAATTCCTCAAGAGTCGCTTATCGAAGTAATATTCTTTTCTATTAAACTTTTATATACATCTACAGATTCATTCGTTCATTTCATCTGGAAAGTTGGTCATACTTTTCATTCCGCGTCTGTGAAGCACCTGAAATGAAGGGAGGCTGGGGAATAAGTTTTCTAATTTTCCAATAGAACTTATACATTCCGATCGAAGCTTAAGTTCTGAGCTCAATGACAGGACGTGTCGTTAATTAAAATCGTTAAATCGGTTGTTCGATTCGCAAATTGAATTTTGATGTTTTATGGGACTTTGTAGAATTAGTCAAATGATTTTTATACCTTCGAATTGAAGTTAAATGTTGAAGTATTATATTTATATACGTTAGGGTGATTCGTTTTAATCGACAATTTTTGAAGTGAAAATCTCTTTATTGAGCGGAATTTTTAGCAGAAGATAAATTTAGAATTTCGCAGTACATACTGTGCTTAACATCAGACATAGCGCAGTCATTTTGCTGTGTTACTATAAAAAAAAGTGCGTGCGTACAAAGTACACATGTCAGAAGTGAAACTTCTTTGGCGAACTAATTTATAAGTCTCGTTTATATTTATACAAATCTAAAATTTTAGATTTCCGAGACTTGAAAAATAGATGAAAAATCTGCGTTTACTGCAAATGACGTCACTTCCGTTGCATACCTGCGTGACGTTAAATCTGTAAAAATTTTACCCTCATGGGGCTAAAGAAGTTTCACTTAAAAAAAAAACTATGTAAGCATCACCTGCCGCATTGCGCATGCGCGACTTGCATCAGACTAGCGACACGTAGTATAGGGGCTTGTGTACATGTAATATTGATTTTGTGCACCATACGTTTGAATGAATTATTTTTTTTATGTCATAGATGACAAACGAACAGATGGGTCACCTGAGTGATCACCACCGTCCATGGACACTAACAACAGCAGAGGAGTTGCAAGAGCGTTGCCACCCTTTGGGGGAAGGGTTAGGGGAGGGAGAGGGAGAGGAAAAAGGAGAGAGGAGGGGAGGTGGGCCTCAGGCGCTCTCACTGACCGATCGAAACGCAACAATGCAAGCACTGTTATTTCACGTCGATTTTCTATGAGCGGGTGGTACTACCCCGGACGAGCCGATCCATTCATGCTGAAACCAGTAATAGTTTTAACGTGGCTCTACCACCATTAAAAGACTATATAATTATTGCTCCAAGTGACTGCTTTTATTTATTGTAAAGAAATGCATCAAACTTCATTTTGGTTTTCCAAACAATTAATAACCTTTTAGACAAAACAACATGTTATGGTCATTCGTAATCTTGTACATTTTGGGTCGGCTCGTCCGGGGCCCTCTCACAAAAAACCGACGTGAAGTAACAGTCCTTGCATTGTTGCGTTTCGTTCGGTCAGTGAGAGCGCCGGAGGCCCATCTCCCCTCCCCTCTCCTCTCTCCTCTCCCTGTCCCTCCTCTAACCTAATAGTTTTAACGTGGCTCTACCACCATTAAAAGACTATATAATTATTGCTCCAAGTGACTGCTTTTATTTATTGTAAAGAAATGCATCAAACTTCATTTTGGTTTTCCAAACAATTAATAACCTTTTAGACAAAACAACATGTTATGGTCATTCGTAATCTTGTACATTTTGGGTCGGCTCGTCCGGGGTAGTAGCACCCTCTCACAAAAAACCGACGTGAAGTAACAGTCCTTGCATTGTTGCGTTTCGTTCGGTCAGTGAGAGCGCCGGAGGCCCATCTCCCCTCCCCTCTCCTCTCTCCTCTCCCTGTCCCTCCTCTAACCCTTACCCCCAAAAGGTGGCAACGCAATGGCGACCCCTCTGGTGTTGTTAGTGTTCATGGACGGTAGTGATCACTTAACATCAGGTGACGCACCTGTTCGTTTGCCACCTATGATATAATAAAAATAATATATTTTTACAGATTAGTAATTATTATTCAGCACTAATAATGTCTCGCGACTTCGTATGCGTTAATTCACAAAACAAACACAACACAACCATTAGTTAAGCTATTGCTAGCTTTTTAAAAGTTATTTTCTAGCATTGAATAAGTCCAGGCGATATTTCACTCATACGAATTGATAAAATTAACCTTTTCATAACATTTATGTACGTTAATTTGCATACGGATCCCTAGAGTTCCTGGATAAATAAAATATATTTGCTATAAATTAACTTGTTAAAATCAAATAAACTCTAAACGAAGTAAACTCAACCTGTAAATTCAACACAAAATATCTCTTTCAAATTACCAACTCTCAAATATAAGGTGATAAAATTGGAAATATAAAGGGCTGTTCTACTGAAGCTCTTCTTAGCTATAATATTCATTAAATAAATTAAAAGGTTATATAACATTATTTGTTAAGACACCCGAAATTCGCTTTGTTGAAGCTTCTAATTTTATTTCTGCCTTTTCATTCGGTCTAAAGACAATTGTACACCGTCTAGAAAGTAAGATTCGATAACAATGTGCGTTAGTTAAACCTTATAACACCTCAAGGTTAATAAGTATGTAGCTACATGTATACAAAATGACATTACAATGACAATGGGGTATAGTTTTACCTTTCTAACGTGTAAAATTAGACCGGGATGGATAACAAGAAAAGGTAGACCGTCATGCGGTGCTCTCAGGCGGTCACCCATCCAAGTACTGACCGTGCCCGATGTTTTTAAGTTCGGTGATTAGACAAGAACCAGTGTTTTCAACACTCTGCTCGGCACAGTGTTTTCCTCCACCATTTCTTGTCACACCAAAAGGTTGCGGATCAGAATTTTAAAGCCTTCCCATAAGGAGTTGCATTTTAACAACTAGTCTTTAATAAAGTGGATTGTTTGCCAGAGTAGGGACAAAACAATTTTATGAACAATGTGTTGAATAACTTAGTATATGCATTGGCACAGATGCCTATGAGTAACAATGATATTATAAGTAAAAATCTATAGATACGTCATAAGCGCTCGCCTTAGTAGTCCAGTGAAACTGTTAAGACCTTATGAGGTCAATAGTCAGTTCGAGAAAAAAAATATTTTTGACGTCTGCCCCATCAATCCGGCCATATCTAAGCAACATGTAACTATTTCTTTTTCACCACCGATTTTGAGAATATGCCATATTACTTCCACATTTTATCTAAGACAGTGTGACGTTACAATATTGCTTTGTGTATGTTTGCGTTATCTTTTATTTTGTCAAAATATCAAGTAGGTAACGTATCTTTAGTTTATAATATTATTGATGAGTAATATTTACTAATAAAATCTTGCGTTATTTATAAATAGGTATATTAATATTAAGAACATATAAACGTTCGCGTATTGGAAACGCACTTTTCGAACAAAAACTCGTAAATGTTCACTTTAATATTTTATCAGCGGTCACGTAAGAGCCTTACGAGATGGAATGAGTCCAATTCCCATTTTCTAAAAAAAAAAACTAACCTCGGACTCGTCCGGCCGAACTCTTTGCGTTTCATATTACCGATCCCTTTTTCGACCTTCTTCACTTACTATCACCTAAATAGATACATAGTACGACATACATAATATATGTCATATGTATCTCTGTGATCTATACCAATTTTTATACATATATATTCAAAGCTTTTTTTTAAAGTAATATTTTCACCTTCTACGTAAACGAAGTCGCGAGATAAACTTAGCGTTGGCCCTAACCAATCGACGCGAACCAAATCGCGTGCGGAATCTAGTATAATAATAAAATACAATCATTATAGATACATTACGTTTCAAGATTTATATCAAAATGAGACGAGAAAAACAACTCAAAGCCGTGAAGTCGACGGTCATCAAACTTTTATACACCCTTATTCGAGAAAACGTTTTTGTGAGTCACTCGAGAGGAGAGGTTTCGCAGCGGCTGTCAGAAATGAGACCGAGACGTGGCCCAGAGACGTGTCCGACATCCCGTGAATACTGGATTATTTACAGCATTGTTGCCCGCTTGGGTCCGTTCACACTAAACGGCTTTCAACGTAAATATCGCAGGCCTAACGACCAAACAGCATTGAAGTAAAACCTTATTTTGTATGAAATATTTTCTTGTCTATACCTTAATACCTACATCACTTCATTTAAACTTAACGATCACTCCAACGATGTTATTACAAAAAAGTTAAATACGTATTGAACCCTGGCTTTAAAAAGGCCTCGAATTCAATACACCACGGTCGCTGAATGTTCGCCATCTTGCTCTTTTGTCTCGTTTTGGTTACGTTAGGTTAGACTTGCGAAAAAAGGATAACGCAAACTTGCCTCGGGCGAGCTCGGTGCATTTATTACGAAACCTTTTTTAAACCAAGCATTTAATCCGTATTTAACTTTTTTGTAATAACACGGTAAAAGTTTATTTATCCTTAATGGTTATGAAAATGTATATTGAATGTTCTGTATATTTTTCATTTTATTTCAAAATACTTAAATATTACACCATCAGTAACTGCCGTTATTAAAACTTAATGGAAATTATTTATCGTAAGATGAAACGTTCAATAGTTTTCCTTGTTTCGACGATATCATAATAAATCTTTTAGCAAACATTGCTTTCCCACCGTCACAAAGATCCAGAGTCGTCACTAATCGTGAAACTTACTTATTAAAGCTGCCGAAATTGTGAACTGGAGCGGTGCCAAAGTAACTTTACCTGTAACAGTGGAAAATATTTGTTCAGTAAGAACCAAGAGACATAAGCGTTAAGTTAGTTCAACTCTAGTTTTAATTAATTAATTGTTTTGTGAACTACAAATTGTATTATATTAATTATTGGAATATTTGCAAGAAAAAACCTTAAATGTTTTCTGAAACGAATTCCTTAACGTGGGATGCGGGGGTTTTTCTTCGAGCTGACTATACTATTGGCCTGACGGGCCTTCACACCTTCACAGGACTAAGCATGCGAAGTTTACTGGTAGAAGTTGTATAAGGAAATAGCGTTATGCACACTCCATGCGATATTTTCCACGGAACAAAGAAATCTCTTAAAATATCTTATCTCTTTCTTCCGTGGACCTTCTCCCTGTTTCTGTCTCTTTCTATTATATGCGAGTTTGTGTGTGCTTGCGAGGATTAACATTTGAGCAATACTGATATCAAATAATTAAGCATTATTCACTTATGTTATAATTAAATATATTATATAAGCCCGGGTTGACATTAGAGGCGGTAGTAATAGACATACTCGTATGGTTCATATTAGAGGGTAGCGCGTAATATTCATGTCAGTACCATTAATCTGCGCTGACATATATATTTATTGTTATATTATACAATATTAATTTTTTATAAACGAATACCTTGTCTGACATATTAAATTAATATTTTGATTCCTTACTTTGCGATAAGGTACTTTGTTACGTACCAGGCTCCCCTAAACGCACACGTTTATCTATATCAGTACGTTTAGAAAGTTGTAGGTATATTTGTCATATATTATATACGTGTAGTAAAATAGAAAAGTTATTATTGTTGTCCTTACAGATATATATTTTAATCTACTATAACTTAGTACGTACTTAGTTTACTTTTATCAATAACTTTGCATACTCCTATCGATTCTATATACTCCATGTCTAATATAATTAACCACATATCTACAAACGTCTACAAGGATGTCTAATTCGAAAACAGATTCCATTACCACGCATATTCGCTAATTATTATTTGGATTTTTTTATTGTTACAGCTTTTAAACGTCACTCTATAACTGATGTTCTGAAGTGGCTATCGAGTGTAGCTGTCAAAAGAGTTCTACAAGTACTTGACACAAAGGTTAAGCTTGAAGTTTATTTATTAGCTATCCAGGGGCGTAGCCAAGTTACTTATCTACAATCGCTAACACCAGTAGAAAACGGAAAAATGTATGGAGGTGACATATCTAAACGCTATATCACATGATAATTATTTGTTTTGATCACGTGATATAGCGTTCAGATATGTCATCGCCATACATTTTTCCGTTTTCTACTGGTATTAGCGATTGTAGATAAGTAACTTGGCTAGGCCGCCAGGTGAACATCAGCTAATTTCTACCCATATTCCTAACTTCAGTAATGAAGACATACAAAATGTCCAGAATAACGAGACTAGTTAAAACGGTTTTTAGGGGACATTCTCTTTGAAATCAACTTAGAATATTCCTATAAAATAAAATACATTTGTTGTATTTTATTAATACTAGTGGGCGTCCACTGGTCGACATTCGACCATAGCTCATTGATTTTTTTTAAGTTTGAATTTTATTAGGGTTAATATCATTGTTGAATGTAGAATGAAAACGGGTAATTGGAACGTAAGAGTAAAATAATACATACAGTTGAGCATAGCAACCTTCTTCACAACCTTTTTTGAAGTCCTTTATTGACAGATGTCAAAATGTCTTTTTTATTTGCATGTGTGTATATGTTGTGTAAAATTCACACAAGCAATTTAATTTCAAATACAACATAGCTTGGTACTCATACATACAAAAATATTTAATGCCTAGGCATAGGACTAAGAATGATTTTCCATCACATAGAAGTCAATCATACACATCACGACCCATCAAAATCAATGTTTTTTATTCAGTTCAGACCTTAAAAAGGCGCATATTAACGTTAAAAATACCACCCATGCGGAAAACAACAGAGTCATCGAGAACCGGCACGAAACTCGATCCGGTTTATCTTTTCATTATACACAGCATGACACAATATATTTTACGAACATGAGTAGTTATAGATATATACAGTTACATTCATTCTTGGCGGATGCACAGAAAGGTGTTTTATTTCCAAAAGTCACCATCTTTCACATATTAATCCATCCTATAATGCTTTTTTTTCCAACTGTCTACTCTATTGACCAAGCAAGGTCTTAACAGCTTCACCGGACTACTACGACGAGCGCTTAAGGCACTCAGCCGAACCTATAATGCCTTTAGACATTAAAACCCTCTTGACATGGTACATGAACTTACTATCTTGCAAATCGATAATCTATATTAAAATAATTAACGTGTACTTATTACTCTAAATAATTACTATACTTGACTAATGAGTTTATCTTGACAACTCCTAATTTTGTCTTTCGCTAGATTCGTGTATGTCCAGGTTTGTGAGCCGTATGTTAGACAAGGCAGGATGCTATTACCTATTACATTCTTTTTTTTTCAATGAATGGAAAATGGAACGTTCCACATTAGGAATACGAAGGAGTGATAGAGTGCGCCACACCAAGATAAGAGAAAGAACAAAACAAATATATTTCTTACAATACGCTATGACACTAAAGTGGAAATGGACAGGTCTTATAGACAGAACGAAGGATGCTCGATGGACAAAACGAGTCGTCGTACTATGGAGAGGACCAAAGGGAAAGAGAAAAAGAGGCAGGCCACATAAAAGATGGTCTGATGACGTCATAGAAATAGCAGGAGACAAATGGCAAATAAAGGCAATAGACAGAAAACAATGGGCAAAAATGGAGGAGGCCTTTACCCTTCAGAGGGGTTACCCAATTAATGAAGAATTCAATGAATTAAAAATGAATTATATGCAAACGGTAAAAATTGCTAATTAATCAATGATATTGTAAACAAAATAAAATGTAATAAGAACATTATAAATATCTAATGTAATAATAACAAAAAAATGTATAGAAGAATAAAAAATGTATTAAATTATTGTATTATAAGATAAATAACTGTTATAATTTGTAAATAGACATTGTAAAATTGCATGGAAATGAGAAATAATAAAAGGCTTATTTATTTTGTTTATTTAATGAGTTTATCTTTTACACGTACATATTTTAATAAAAACTCATTTCAATTACACACGTTTATAGAGAGTGCAAAAAGAGGGACGCTAATTCCAAACATCACTATCGATCACAATTGATCCACCCTATAATAGCCTTTTGACGTTAAAACCCGCTTGACATAGTGTTTGAACTTACTATCCAATAAATTGGTAATGTACTTTTGGATTTCCTTCTAAAACTTAATACTATAACTTCAAAACACAGGTTTTCACCTTAATGTCATATATATTTTAAGTTAGCATACTTTTATAAGATTGTACGATTATATTTGTTAAGCATAGATGTGCATGCATATAGTTTTGGATAATATAGCTGTAAAAAAAAAAACTATAAATTGTAATTGTAAACATAGTTACTTATTGTCCGTAATGTGTGTCTTATAAATAAATAAATAAAATCACTGTTACTGGCCTTGCTGAACCTGAATCATAGGATAACGAGTTTGTCACTGTCTCTAGTACTTAAAGCACACCGGTACACAATTTCCAAAATTTTAACTTCTCGGCTTAACAGTAATAATTACATCCGAAATACATACATGAGGTTTTTTATTTCATAAACATATAATAATAGGTCTTATATATTATAATTCTTATTATAAATTGCCGTTCTGCAGTACTGGCCATTTCACATCAAAATAATTTTTGTTTGGCTAAGCATTCTAATTTCAAATTAATTTTATTTTAAAAACATGGTATTCCTTTTCCAAAAGTAGTTATTTGTTTATTGATTAGTGTTACATTTTCATCGCATTTCAATCTTTTTTGTCATCATGGATACGTTAAAAATTCGAGTAATTATGGAATATGAGTACCGTCGTGGCAGCAACGCGGCACAAGCGGCACGCAACATCAACGACGTTTACGGAGCTAACACTACAAACCAACGCACCACCTGTTATTGGTTTGCTCGCTTCCGTTCTGGGAATTTCGACCTGAAAAATGAACCTCGCGGTCGTCCGAAGACTTTGGTCGACAATGACGAATTAAAGGCGATTGTGGAAGCTGATGATACACAATCTACGGCTGAATTAGCAGCAGCTTTCGACGTTAGCGTCAAAACAATATTGGTCCATTTGCGTCAAATTGGCAAGGTAAAAAAGCTTGACAAATGGGTGCCTCACGAACTCAATGATCGCCAGCGCGAAGTACGCGTCGAGACGTGCCTTGCACTACTCAACAGACACACAAATGAAGGAATTTTGAACCGCATTGTTACCTGCGATGAAAAATGGATTCTGTTTGATAACCGCAAGCGCTCAGCAAGTTGGTTGGGTCCTGGTTCAGCACCTAAACAATGCCCTAAACGAAAACTTACCCCTAGAAAAGTGATGGTCACTGTTTGGTGGTCTAGCGCCGGTGTGATTCATCACAGCTTCTTACCAAACGGGGTGAGCATTACTGCAGATGTGTACTGTTAAGAACTGAACACAATGATGGAGAAGCTGACACATCTCCAACCAGCATTGATCAATCGCTCGTCTCCGCTGCTCCTGCACGACAACGCGCGACCTCATACTGCACAGCAGACGGTCTCCAAGTTGCAAGAACTGGGGTTGGAAGTTCTCCGTCATCCGCCCTTGTGCCTACAGACTGTAGTAGTCTCCTTTCCAGAATTTGGATTACTCCTTGGCGGGAAAAAAATTAAATACCCGAGAGGAAGTACAAAATGCCTTTGAAGAATTTGTTGCCTCCTGTCCAGCTAATTTCTTTAAGAAGGACATCAATAAACTGCCACTGCGTTGGCAAAGATGCATTGATTGCATGTGTGATTACTTCGATTAATACAAAAAAAAAATACATGAAAAAAATTTATTTAATTTTTTTCATACAAAACGGAAATTTCATAGGTAAAGACCTAATATTAAAAGTGACATTAGTCTGAGTACTGTGACCCATTTTGGTTCAAATATCTATTGTATCTGTGATAACATAAGCATTGAAATCAAATAAATTCTTAGTACAGAAAAACAGTAGCATTACCACTCTAACTTCGATAGACATAATATCATCTACATTGTAGGTATAATAACCATCAGACGTTGAAGACATTTCCCCGGCAATCGTCACGTGCCAAATTTCGAGTTTGTCTTTCAGCCAAGACTTGAAACGTGCACAAACGTAAGCCATTTGCGTGAGACTATGTATTTAGATAAACGAACTGTTGGATTGTTCAATTTTTTAGGAATAGTGTACGTATGTATATACTTACTTAACTATAATGTTTACGCAGTTTTAGGCTACGTATGTTGGCTTGAGATAGATTAAAAATATGTGTGTCTTGTAACAAGTGTTTAATTCTAGATTTACAATATATTTTTATTTTTTATATTATAGGAGGCGAACGAAAAGACGGGTCAACCGATGGTAAGTGATCACCGCCGTCCATAGACACTAGCAACACCGGGGGACAAACAAGTGCGTTGCCGGCCTTTTAAAATATTGTACGCTTTTTTCTTCGTTTGCATTCATAATTGTTTGAAATACCGCCGCTCGGAGTTGATTCCACACGGTCGAAGTACGAGGCAGAAACGACCTTAAAAACCTCACCTTGGAAGACCTCCACTTAACCAGGTGGTGTGGATGAAATTTTAGATTTAAGAGGGTAGTACGACGGTGGAATGTAACGGCTGGTTGATTAGCTTGAACGATCCCTTGCCGCCCCCACAAAACGGTCTGTCGGTTCACCGTGGGGTTTTAGTCTGTGCGAGTCGGACATAACGCACTCTCTCCCCCGGGAGGGTGGCGTATCCATAAGGGATTTCCCCACGTTAAAAAAAATGGTATATGTCCAAACAACTCCTCTGAACACTCAGCGTGGTAAATGTGAAATGTTGCTTTTCGTTTTTTTTTCTATAGCTTCGGTAGCGTAGGTGCCACGGTCTAAGTAATGCGGTTGTCATTTTCAGTGTGAACATTAACTCTAACATCATTTAGGCCCTTCCTCCCGTTATATTCCAGGTTTGTTTTTGAAGTGACACTTCTAATGCGACTTCCAACATAGTTGCGTTAAACGTTTAACGCTAAGGGGGTATAGAAGGAGACAGAGCGAGAGTGAATGCGTGGCACTCGAACGCATGCGCGTAGTATAACTATCACAAGAGTAGAGTCCAACATTCCTTGATGCAGTTTTTGCAAGAAATATTGAAAAAATAGAACTCAAACATTTCGTATCTTACTTTAGTTATCATAATCCCATTGGAAATGTTATAGATTTGGATATTTCTCCACTCAAATGATAATTAAAAGATGCGATCAATTGTGAATTGTAATCAATGTTAAGAAAGTTTCTCTTAAAGAAACAATATGATTTCACTAAATATCAATTTATACCCCTTCCTATTTTCATTTTCACATTACGAAGTTTCACTTCTTCCGCGCGGAGGGACTCCACGCACTATTTTCTTTTTTTGTAATTTTTGTCATATTCTTTTGGAATATACGATTACACATATTTGAATTGGATGAAGACGGAGTGGTGATCTGTTATTTTGTTCTTTGATCTAGTATGGTTGTACATATTACTGATAGCTTATTCTATCCTTAACATTCTATAAGCGAACGTGAGGTTGTTTGTTGGTTACACATTCACGCTTGAACTACTTAATCGATCATCAGGAAATTCTGTATACACACTGTCACGTGTATAAAAAAGGGCACAAGGTACTTCAGGTATAGACAGAAAGCTAGTATAGAAATACCCGCACGCGTTTGATATTATCTAATACTTTCATAGATTCAAAAAATCAATATTTCCAATGACGTAGTAACACGGCTTTTTCCTAATACGGTATACCGCATTCACGGAGCAGGGACCGATCACGTCTGTCAAAAGATGATGGATGTGACTACACTACCCTCTGCGAAAAAATTGATTGATACCTGTTTTACAGCGGGCGTTTTGCTCGGTGACACGTTGTTAGGAAGTTTTAAAATGGATTTTTTACTAACAAAACTCGGGGCAAGCAATCTATTATATTGCTTTTTCACAGGTTCGCAGTTTTTTTCACTCGAAACGATATTTTGGAACCCTTTATGTAAGTAGCTTAACTTAATTTTATTATCAACACAAATAAATATAATTGAATATGAATTACATATTATAAGAAGAAGAAGGAGAAGTTAAGGAGTAATAGGTTAGCATGGTATGGTCATGTTATGAGGAGAGATGAAGACCATGTAACTAGAAAAGCTTTGAGTATGACGGTCGATGGATATAAGAGTAGAGGAAGACCAAAAAGGGATGGATGGATTGTGTGAAAAATGATATGTGTGTAAAAGGTGTGAATACTGACATGACATCTGATAGGCGAGCGTGGAAAAGGAAAACATGTTGTGCCGACCCTACTTAGGTGGGATAAGGGTAAGAAGATGATGATGAATTACATATTATAAAACGAAGTTCTCTGCCACGTCTGTCTGTCTGTTCGAAATAAACTCAAAAACTACTGAACGGATTTTCATACGGCTTTTGTCAGTAGATAAAGTGATTCATGAGGAAAGTTTAGGTATATAATTTATCAAGGTTATTTTCACTATCACACGAGGATAATAAATAATCAATTTTTTAAAACTTTTGTCTCTTTTTTTGTTCGGAATAATCTCCGAATCGGTTCAACCGATTTTGACGAAACTTTCACTGGCAGTTAGTGGATGTTATAAGGAGTAGATTAGCATACTTTTATTTTAGAAAAAAATAGGGTTCCACATATATATTTTACTTTATAAAGATAGGAACCCAAACGAATTTGCAGGCAACTGTTAGTAGCATAAGAAAATTACCTTGTTGTACCTAAAGGTAACCGTAATGATATTAAAGAAAGAGTACTATCTAACTTGTCTCGAAACGCGATAAACTTAAAAAAGTAACGTCGCTGTGACGGTTTTTCACCATATCATGGCGGTAGTGATCGAGTCAAATAGGGACTCTAACACCTCGCTTGCTTACTTATCAGCTAATCAGCTACTGATATTACTTATCAGCTAATCCCAGACGCAAGAATACTACGCACTAATTGTCATTTTCTTCTACTAGGCAAGGGTAAGTGTACGTCCAGAGCGGAGGCTATAATCGAGCGTCGAGTCTGGCGTTCGTTTCAAACATATGCATTACGTTAGTGTCCTGAGTGTCGCGCGAGCGTCGTGCTTGGACGCTGAACGCGGCGCACGCGACGCCATGCTCGACGCTCGATTATAGCGTCTACTTCACGTCCACAAATAGCGTCTTGTGATTTTCATTTCTGGAAGACTCCAATATGAGAATGATCGTCTTCGCTTTGAGAAATCGTTCTGGATATACTCCATTGAATAAATTTAACCTCTTAATGAAAACAACACAGCAACTGCAAAGCTTGCTATCAAGAAGAAGATGTGTATCATATTGTAATGGAATGTGCCGGAACGAATCCAGAAGAAGACAGATATTTAAGAATACTTATAATATAGTTGTTTGTAATTAAATATTGTCATCGGCCAGCATCGGAAGAAGCCCAATTAATCTATAATATTGTGGAAATCGGTATAAGGGCAAGAAAGTGAACTTAATATTGTATTTGAATTTTGTTAGTATTTGGTATTTATAAGTTATTTTGTAATTTGTGATTATTCGTAGTATGGACGAGTGTGTCGTGTTCTCTAAACAAATCATCAATAAAAATAAAGAGAGATTTTTTTTTTATCAAGAAATAATAGATATCATCTACCTAACCACACCCTAACCTAAAAGTAATAACCAAAGAATTTCTATAGATTAGCTTTCATTACAAATACTTTAGACAATAGTTGTTTACTAACTATAGAATAACTATATTATTTTGAACAAGACTTTAAAAGTTTTTTATTAAATGAAACACCAGTCGCTGCACTATAGAAAATATAATATAATTTCCATTTAACAAAATTCCAATTTCGAACAAAACTCATCAAATTTCCACTCCTTTCGAACCCTTTCATCGAACAATTGAATACCAAATCGTGTTCCGAATACTTCATAAATTGTTGAACTTCGGTATTTTGTCTATTGTAACGCAATACAAACTAGTAGGTAGGTTATATTAGATTACGGTTGTTTAATCGGTACTAATAATAGTACAAAGTTTCTGCGTTAACATCGACCTATAGATAGGACGCAGGACGGTAACTTCAGAGAGGCATTAGTATGAAAATCGAGTTAACTCCACGAGCAGACTACATTAACTCTGTAATAAATATGATATTGAACGTAAAAGGGCTTCTGTATCGTCGAAATATGGAGGTAGATGATAACAAACATAATATTTATGTTATTTTGAAAATTAATTACGAAAGGCGTACTCAATATTTTTTAGCGAATTTTTTTTATGAGAGGGCTATGAAACTTTTTCCGCAACCGTTTTGTGTGACGAAAAGTAGTGGACGTAAACACTGTGTTGAGTAGATTGAAAGCAGTGTCTCGCTTGCCTGCGGATATTAGAGAACAATGAGAAATACGCTTCCACTTCTTTGGGAAAGGTTAACTTTTACCGTGTCTGAAATACACACATGTTGTTTTGAAGACCGGAGTTGTAATTTTTTTTTTTTATGTCATAAGTGGCAAACGAACAAGGTGGGTCATCCATCTGCTGTTAAGTGATCACCACCGTTTATGGACACTAACAACACCAAAGGAGTTGCAAGTGCGTTGCCACCATTTGAGGGGAAGGGATTAGGGGAGGGAGAGGGAGAGGAGGAGAGGGGAGGGGACGTGGACCTCCGGCGCTCTCACTGACCAAACGAAACGCAACAATGCTGCTTGTTACTTCACGTCGCTTTTCTATGAGAGGGGGGTACTACCCCGGACGAGCCGACCCATTCATGCTGAAACCAGTAATAGTTTCAACGTGACTCTACCACCATTAACCTTCCACCTTCCTTACCACCACTTTTTGTAGGTGGTAGTGCCACGCTGAAGCTATTACTTGTTTCAGCATGAATGGGTTGACTCGTTCGGAGTACTGCCACCCTCTCACAGAATACCGACATGAAGTAACAGTGCTCGCATTGAGCGTTTCGTTCGGTCAGTGAGAGCGCCGGAGGCCCACTTTCCCTCCCTCCTCCCTCCCCCTGCCCTCCCCCAAATACAGGCTGGCAACACACTTGCAACTCCCCTAGTGTTGCTAGTGGCTATGGACGGTGATTGTCGCTTAACATCAGGTGACCCACTTGTTCGTTTACCTCCTATGATATAAAAAAAAGTGTGTGTGTACTTATGTACACGCGTTAGAAGTTATACTTCTTTGGCGTAACAAGATAAAAATGTTTTCAAAAATTTTATCTTTCGCCTTGTCTACGTTTGTAAAAAAAACGATACTAACAATAGAAACAGTTGACTATAACTAACTTCAGGGTGTCGGTTTTTCGTAACGGTAAGTAGTATAACTTCTAACGCGTGTACACACACACTTTTTTTTGGTTTTCCATGACCTATTTATTTATTTTAGATTTTCTAACATCACATGTAATTCGTTCAGTATTTCTGTTTTTTTTCTCTTTCAGTTACTTTGTTACTTTCCTAATATTTTAAAATACTGTTTTAGAATATCAATTAGTTTTAATATTTTATTTCTCTTTCTGTTTAATTTCTTACTTTTTGTATTATTATATTATGTAAAAATTTTAAATATGTAAAATAGTTTAATATTTACTTTTATTAATATTGGAGCATGCTGTGGTTGTCTCTAAATATGACTACATTTATAATATATGTGATATGCTATAGGCCTACTTTTTATGCGGTGTAGTAGGGTTTTACAGCCTGACTGGGTCGCAACCACCATGTATATGGCAAAAAAGCCCGTCATAGTGATTCACTACTGCGGGTTGCGTTTCGGGATCAGCCTGTGCATATCCAGCATTTCGCAGGCCGGCATGACTGCGGCGAACGGCGATGGATAGTGTGTCACTCGGTAGTCGCCATTGGTTTTGCATTGTACTGTGCTTACCATCAGGCATAGTGCAGTCATTATGCCGCACTACAATAAAAATAAAATTACTAGTGTATTGTCATGTAGACGATCTTGAAATAAATAAATAAATCATGCTGCTAACATTAGGAGTGAAGTAATTACCATACAAAATGCAGACTAAAGAGGACGCTAGTGGGATCATGGGCGGGTGAACCGTGTAGGACGGCGTGGAGTATCGCAGCTTGAAAACAGATTTCTTTTTTTAATTTACTATGGCAACAAACAATTGTACTCAAAAATACTTACTAAAATACTTGAAAATTCAGTAACAAAATAAGATATATATTAGTTCAAGACACAATAATCTGTTTTATAGCTTTTTTAAACAAAGCCATTCCTCAAGAAAGGTGATATTGTAAATATGTCAACAAGGTATTTAAAATGACGATAGGTCAGTCGATAGAGTATTCGGACATCGCGTAGCTTCGAATCCTTGTGATTGAGTCAAAGCTTTTGATTGATTGAGGAAGCCGTATCAACGTATGGTGTTACGGTTTTTTCAATTCACCAAGTTAGCTATCCTCAATTTGAAAATTTCTCGCCAAACATCTGTTGGTGTTTTCTGACAGCTGTTCTTGGAAGCCAGTCTCCTCTAGGATTATCCTGTGTATCATCTAAGAACTACGTAGTCATTTAAGATAAAATGTTGTCAAACGTTAAAACCTATTGAGAATAGAAAAGGTAGCATAACACCCAGATCAATAGCTTTTTCTTTTTTTTCTCTCGAACTGACTATGCTATTGACCTGGCAGGGTCTTCACAGCTTCACCGGACTACTAAGGTTGGCGCTTAAGGCACTCAACCGATTTGGGTTTTAGGTAAGATCAATAGCATTCTCGGCTCCCTTCACAATAATAGTATTTCATATGACATTTGTTAAAACTTACCTAATTGCGTTAACAAGTCGTCTAAGTTCATTCACTTTTTAAAAACCTCATTGTAAATAACCCTTTTTTTATATTATAGGAGGCAAACGAACAGGCGGGTCACCTGATGACAAGTGATCAACGCCGTCGCAAGTGTGTTGCCAGCTTGTGTTGGGTAGGGGAAATGAGTGGGGAGGGGAGAGAGAAGGGAGAGAAGAGGTGGGCCTCCGGTGTTCTTATTGACCGAACGAAACGCAACAGTGGCAAGCACTGTTACTTCACGTGGGTGTTTCTTTGGGTCGGGTGGTAGTACCGGGGGCTAGCCGACCCATTCATGCTGAAACCAGTAATAGCTTCACCGTGGCTTTACCACATACATACCACTTATAATAAAAAGTAACAATGTATATAATCTGACATTTGATATATAATACCAGTTAGATAATATTATTTTTATACAAAATAAACATATAAAAATGAATAATGTTGTGATGAAAAAAGAATGTCGAGAAAAATAGAAGCAAACATTTGGCACAATATATCATATAAAGTTATAAAAGTATTTCTAAGAAAATGTCTACAAGTCGTGGAGTATGTCTAACTTAAGTTAACTATTTAATAAGAGAAACTAAGTCGAGAACCTGGTGGTTGTTATAGTCGGACTGATAAATTTTTGGAAAAATAACTCGTAACTAAATTCTTTTATTAAAATCTTTAACATTTAAAACTTCTGCCATTAGTTGTTTCGTTCAGAAACGATACTAGTTTTATAATTCTTGAAATGTATATTATATAAAAGTAACAAATACTTTTGTTACCAGTTTCAAAGTTCTTGCCAAATCCAATCACTGATTATAGAGAAAAGTATATGAAATACATATGATACGTCATTGAATTTTTTTATACATACAATAAGAATGTAAATCTAAAGTGTCTGTACTTTTTCGATTTTTTTGAAAAAAATTATTGCTGGTGCCTAGGAATAAGTAATAGAATATATTTCAATCATTTTTAATAATGTCTGTCTGTTTGTATGAACACGCATCACTGATAAATTACTAGTGTATTGTCATGTACTGTGTTGCTATGTAGGTGGTAGAGCCACGCTGTAGCTATTAGTAGTTTCAGCATGAATGTGTCGGCTCGCCCGGGGTATTACCACCCTCTCACAGAACACCGACGTGAAGTAACAGTGCTCGCATTGTTGCGTTTCGTTCGGTCAGTTTGCGCGCCGGAGGCCCACCTCCCTTCTCCTTTTCCCTTTCCCTGACCCTACCCCCTCCTCCTTACACAGGCTGGCAACCCACTTGCGACTCCCCTGGTGTTGCTAGTGTCTATGGACGGTGGGGATCACTTAACATCAGGTGACCCACATGTTCGTTTGCCTGCTTTTGATATAAAAAAAAGTTCACAATAAAGCCGCAACATAAATCATAAAGCATATCTTTGGGAGTAACTTACGTCTTTGTTTTGTTAAAATCGGTCCACTCTATCATAACTTATTGTAATTTTAATGACGATGCGGCGTAAGTACGAGAAAAAAGTAGATACGGAAATGGACTTAATACATTCAGGTGACTTTTTTAATCACTGTTTTTTAGATAAGGTTCCAATCGAACGAAGACGCGGGTATATATAAAAAATATGTTTTTTCGCGTCTGTTTGCGTTTTGCCGTAGATCTCTTATACGAAACGTATTTTGATACAATATTCACTGCCCCCGAAAAAAAGTATCAGAAAAAAGAGATTTTTTTTTCTCGAACTGACTACGCTATTGACCTAGCAAGGTCTTAACAGCTTCACCGGACTAATAAGACGAGCGCTTAAGGCACTCAGCCGATTTTGTTTGGGCAACCAGCTCAAGGGTGCACGGCACACCTCGGCTTAGCTGTTGCCTGTTTCATGCAATTCGCGACCTATCTAAGCTAACCTAAGTTAAGCTAAACTATTCATACATATATGAGTTGTTGAAACATATATGTGTACCAAGCATACATATCTCAACAACTCTTATGTGTATTTTGTATCGGAAAAGTTTCTAAACTATTTTAGTTCGATACGGGAAAAAAAAAGAAAAACCCATCCACTTTTTATGTGTAAGCGTGTGAGCGTATGTATGATGTACGAGATATGTAGTGTTGTTGCAGTGATGTAATCGGAATAAAGAGAAAATTACACCATGTTAGAAATAACACTATTTACTACTAGCTTTCCCACACGGCTTCGCTCGCGTTATGTAGATTTGACACTCCCAAGATATAAGTACATTTTTTCTATATGAAAATTATTATAACCTATATATATATATATTATATAAATATATATATAATTTTAACCAAAATCTTACCTGATCTTAACTGACGTCATACATTTAGTTGCTATATACCTATGAAATAAGTCGTATCCTAAAGCGAACAATGTCGCCAAAATAAAGAATCCAATCTCAAAAATTTCGACCGGCATAAATCAAAACCATTTTACAATGAACCTTAACTCGGCTAACATTGTTGCAAATAAACCGATACCCGAGCTGAGAAAGCATAATATTACAGGTCAGTATAAACTGGATGTCTGCCAGCGACAGGGCGGTGGTCGAATTGATTACACAGACGATAGTTACCGATGGCCAGATCCATCACGGTCTACAAACAAATGTGGGAAAACCGCAGCTGTGTTTAAGGAGATATCTAAATATAAGGAATTATTTGATACTGTCGTGCGGTACTAATATTACAATAAAAACTCCACCACTACCCGTTCATCTTTAACTTAACTATTTCTACTCTTTAATAATAAATTACCAATAAACTTTTTTTTTTATATTACAGCGGGCAAACGAAAAGGTTAGTATGAGTTGCAAGTGCGTTTCCAACCTGTATTTGGGGGGAGATGGGGAGAGGCGGAGGAAGAGGAGCAGAGAGAGAGGGGAAGGGGATGGGAGGACTCTCACTAACCGAACGACACGCAACAATGTAAGCACTGTTACTTCACGGCGGTGTTCTGTGTGTCGAGTGGTACTACCACGAGCGAGCAGACCCATTCATGCTGAAACCAGTAATAGCTTCAGCGTGACTGCAATCTACACTAAACTAAAATAGACTTCATAAAAATCTACTCTACAAAAAACGCACCAGCAAATCCCTTGGCCATAGTTGGACAACACCAAATCTTGGGTTCGCATAATCTAAGAACAAGTACTGAAAATAGTTGAAATTGTGTCCATATCTTAACAAATAATATAAATACGAAAATGAGGTTGTCTGTTTGGTAAATTTTCAAACCTTAAATTGTCAACCGACCATTATGAAAATTTTCATGCACGTTCTCAGGTGTATAGAAAAGGACGTCTGGTGCCTGCTATACAGAAAAAAAACGTACTGTTCTTGAAGCATAGGTCCAATCTACAATAGCAAAGGTGGGAGCAGAAGCTATTATACATTATATGTAAAAATTTATGGTGTTATAAACATATATGAGACCAAAAAAAATCAACATCATTTGACTGATTATGAATCATCGCATCGAATTATCGAATGTATTTTCATCGATTTTGAAGTGAAACTTCTTATTGGAAGGATTTGAAATTTTGGCAACCTTTTTGTGTAACAAATAAAACCTGTGTGACAAAAAACGATAAACAACGTCGGGCACGGTCAGTACTTGGATGGGTGACTGCCAGGGAACAGTGCGTGACGTTGTTTTTTGTTGTAATTTTTTTTATTAAAATATTTTTCTCTAATACAAAAGTTTCACTTCTTTACAGGATATCCTGTTTTTATACTATTTCATGGGACCTCGCCATGAAGGTTGGTATACTTAGATATTTTTACACGAAGAACATTAACTCTACTAATTGTTGTAACAGATAATAATAGCAAAAATGATAACAGACGTATGTAGAGTTGCGAGCACAGTTTTTTTTAGTTTATCGGTTACAAACAAAAACTCATGTAAAGAGTTGTTGGCGGGATTTTAGTCTGTCATGTAGTGAATTTTATATTTTATTCATAATCGTGTCTCACTTAACTCTATATTGTGTAAAATTGGTGGTGTTATATGTAATATAGTTTGTTTATTATGCATAAGCGAAGTGAATGGAGAATAATACTACGGAGCTTGAATTCTGAGATGCCACAAAAATTCTCTGGAAAGTTGTAACAAGGGAGCCACCATCTTGTTGGAACATAAACATTGACATTAAAATGATCGTACTATACTAACTTGTAATACTATTAACTACTCGACAATGGAAGTAATAACCTAAAGTTAAAAAAAATGTATTTTGTTTTTATAATAATGGTTTAGATAGATTTAAGGGTTTAATAACAATCTCATCAGATATTAAATTAATATATGGCTTAAAAAGATAGCACGCTAAATTTAAAGGAGCAAGACATTCAATCTTATTATCTAATTTTGGGGTGTAAGGGGTGTCGAATAACATCTAAGACTTGAGACACCCAAGGCAACCTCGCCTGCACGTGGTGCACCCTGCTGAATAACGAACGAGGTAATGACGAAAGCGAGGTAGTAGGGTTTTACAGCCTGACTGGGTTGCAACCACCATGTATATGGCGAAAAAGCCCGTCATAATGATTCGCTTCTGCGGGTCGCGTTTGGGAATCAGCCTGTGCATATCCAGCTTTTCGCAGGATAGTGTGTCGCTCGGTGGTCGCCATTGTTCTTGAATTGTGCTGTGCTGACCATCAGGAACAGTGCAGTCATTTTGCCGTGCTACAATAAAAAAAATAATCATTATTCCTTCCATAGACTCCAATAATAAATATACAGCGTTTTTTAAAAAATATTTTCAAAGCACCACAATACCTAGTTGAAAAAATCCACATTTATATAATATTTTACACATAATTATATTACGTACATCAACCGGTTTTTATGAGTAAACACGGCTACGTACAGTACGTCTGAATGTCAAATAAAATGCGTCGTCAAAAATTTATTGTGTACGGAAAAGCTGCTCATTTCAGTTAATATTAAAATGATAATATCTCCATAATGTATGTATATTCTGAAATATTACAATAAGATAAGACTGTTTCTAGCAATAAAATGAAATTTTTATTCTAAGTTTATTTAAATGTATCATGATTTAAATTTTAAATGAAAGAAGAAGCTTTGTTATTATAAATGCTAATTATATGTTCCTAACGTCTTATGTTCACACACAAGAAGAGAAAAAAACTCTGATAAACAAGAGCTATGGGGCAGGGGAAGGATCGCGCGTCCTGACAGTCCATGAATCTCAAGAATTGACCTTCGAATCGGTGGTGATTCTGCAAACAAAGTGCAGAAGGCTACAAATCCACGGTAGCGTATCACATGCTATACTGGCACTATCCAGACACAACAACACCTGTGTCTACTATAGCCACGTTACTGATGACGTGTTTAATAGGTTCATCCATCAGGCCTTGGACGCTCCGGCGGTGGACATTGTGGATTGCAATATAAAAATAGCAATTAAAGATAAGAATGAAGGTATCATAAAGAGTATAATCATAATGAGAAAAATGTAATTAATGTAGACAAACGTAACATAGCAATCGTATAATACTTTCTTTTTATGTCAAAAGGCGGCAAACGAACAGGTGGGTCATCTAATGTTAAGTGATCACCACAGTCCATAGACACTAGCAACACCAGGGAAGTCGCAAGTGTTTTGCCAGTCTGTGTACTGGGGAGGGTTAGGAAAAGGAGAAAGGGGAAGGGAAAGGGGAAAGGAGGTGGGCCTCCGGCGCTCTCATTGACCGAACGAAACGCAACAATGCAAGCATAGTTACTTCACGTCGGTGTTCTGTGAGAGGCAGGAGTACCACGGTGTAGTAACCCCGGACGAGCCGACCCATTCATGCTGAAACTAGTAATAGCTACAGCGTGGCTCTACCACCTTCAAAAATCAATCAATAGTTAAGTAGAATAATAACAATAGTTTTTCCCTTATCAAACTGAAATAGTTCAGAAAAAATTATCCGACACAAAATACATATAAGAGTTGTTGAGGTATGTATGCTTGGTACACATATATGTTTCAATAACTCATATAAGTATGAATATATAGCTTAGCTTAGCTCAGATAGGTCGCGAATTGCATGAGTCAGGCAACAGCCCAAGCCGAGGTGTGCCGTACCCTTGAGTTAGTTGTCAAATAAAATCGTCTGAGTGCCTTAAGCGCTCGTCTTAGTAGTCCGGTGAAGATTTTAAGACCTTGCTAGGTCAATAGCGTAGCTAGTTCAAGAAAAAAAAAACAGTTATTAGACTAATAAAATTAACGACAGCAGAAAAAAAGTACGGACCAAGAGTCTGCAGAAAAAAAAACGTCTTATCTTTGCCGTAGCGTGAAGAACATAGGATACAATTAATCCAGATAAAAAGAACTAGTCCCGAAGGATAGATCGGAGATACATTAAAGCGAGTGAAGCCGCAAGAAAGAGCTAGTTTATAATATCAGTTGATTTACTTACATTTATTTACATTACTGGTTTCAGCATGAATGGGTCGGCTCGCCCGGGGTGGTACTACCCTCTCATAGAAAACCGACGTGAAGTAAGAGTGCTTGCATTCTTGCGTTTCGTTCGGTCAGTGAGAGCGCCGGAGACCCACCTCCTCTCTCCTATCCTCCTCTCCCACCCCTAATCCCTTCCTCTCAAAGGGTGGCAACGCACTTGCGACTCCTCTGGTGTTGTTAGTGTCCATGGACGGTGGTGATCACTTAACAGCAGGTGACCCACCTGTTCGTTTGCGACTTATGACATAAAAAAATAATAATTAAAAATTACACTAATTAGGAATTAAATGATGATGTGTCGTTATAATAAAAAAATATCTCCATTAATTTTTTTATGCCTAAATAAGTTGACAAAAGTAAATATAAACAACTTCGCAAAAAGCTGATGATAATACTGTTACGAAATATGTAATTTTCATAATACTTAAGAGTGGGACAACGCATCAAAGTTTAAGTACTTACCCGCTTTAAGGTTGAAGGCATACCTTACATAATAGGCACTTATTCCAACGCAGGTAAAATACACTTGTATTTTGTTATTAAGCATTCAAGATTTTCCATAAAGCTTGCAATAACCGCCGAGTGCGCGACAAACGACCATCGGTGGAGCTTCAAATAGACCTTTAAGACCCTTACAATTTACGATACCGGATATGAAGACACGGTAATTGTTTAATGTAATCTGTACTAAACGCAATCTATATCAATATTATCAGGCTTATAAGATTGTTTGAGTTTTGTTTGTTTGAACGCAGTAATCTCTAAAAGTGAGAGTTACATTTAAGAATTTATTTTTGCATTTTGTAGACTATTTATTAAGGAAGGTAATTCACTATCTGATATCACGCTAGTATTATTAAAAACCGAGTAATTACAATACAAATATTGTACAGAAAGTATAGTAATAGAGAAAATGTAAAGACTATTAAAACGGTAGGGCACACCTTTTCTTGTATATGCAATAATTTTCTTTCAGTCAATATTAAAATAATAATCTAAAGTGTTATAGACTTATACGAACTATTAGACTCTTAAATTACTAAGTTTATAAATTAACTGAATATATATCTTGTTTACATTTACTTTAGATACTATTGTTAGCGATTAATATTTAAAAATAATAATCTAAACGCTTTAATCTCAATTAGCCCATTCAGTAACACGCTACTGAATACAACTATATACCACACTCGATATGGATGGCTCGACGCTCCACACGAGAATGACCCACAATCCCATTTCTCTACGCTCTTCACAGGCCAATCAGTCAGTGAATGAACACTCCTCTGGTGTTGCAAGTGTCTATGGACGGTGGTGGTCACTTAACATCAGGTGACCCAACTGTTCGTTGAAAAACAACAACCAAGAACATTAAGAACACAAAGGATCTATATATATCTAATAAAGATATTATTAGACATTATTTGTTCAGACATAAAAATGTGGTCGAAATATTCCTTTAACGGTATATAAAAATAAATTTAACGATACACGTGAGAGTGTTATCAAATAACATGTTTTTTCTTTATAACTGATCTGTAGAGCATATTTTTGAAGTGGAAACTTCTTTAGGCGCGTTGAGTGGTTTTTGGTAGGGGGAAAAGTTACGGGTTTACGATACCGATGAATATCGACATACTCTTGACGTATTGCACTTATGCCAGACATTGTATACATTCGACTGTAACATATGCATGTTTGCAATTTTGGATGGATAGAATCTTGTGATTTCACGTCACCGATAACGGCGACATGCTTGTGACGTATACGTTTGCGTCATCAGACTATCGATACATAGTATAGCGGCCTGTATACCTACATGTAATATTTTGTATCGAGCTTATGCAGTTAATCATTTATTTGATTATATTATTATTCGATCAACAATAACTAAATATCGGGTCGGCGCGAAAAATACGTCTCGGTAAATTACAGCTCTCTTGAAATGTGAGCTTTTATTTTGTTTAGTTTGTTTGAAACACTGCCAATGTAAGCACGTTTCACAACTCCGCAGTGTATTCAAAAGATGCAAAAATAATACCCGAAAAAGCAATTTAACGGTCGGAGTATCTTACTTTCGCTAAATACATGTTGAATAAGTTATATTTTAAGCTTTAAACTAAGAAATAATATGAAATTTTCAACAAATTTACAGATTTTGTACCTGTGGTACAAATGTTTGGCTAAGGCTCTTCAACCACGCTAAAACACGCACAATAACAGGAAAAAGTACTTTATTCATTGCGTGTTAAGGTTGAATTCATACTAAATGTTGTAGATGTTGTCTTTTCATTTATGAGGGGAGTAATTTATTGCTTTGCTCGTATTATCGTAAGTATTAGATAATATTTTGAACATTTGTGACTTTATTACAAGGTGTGATGGTTGTAATTAGGTTGAACTTAAAACTGTTTTAAAACTATTTTTCTCCCTTTCTTAGTAAACAAATAGCTACACATAAGTATATATTTACGTGGACAGCTTTTAGCTTCGATTTTGTACGTGACCCTTTATCTAGTTATTGTTGATGGAAGATATTATTGATATATATATATATATATATTGAATACGCTGAATAAAATGGCGCCCCTCTCTGTGCATCTACTAATAACGAATGTAAATATTTATGTTACTGTAAAAATATATGTCATGAAAAGATAAACCAGATCGAGTTTCTTGCCTGTTCTTCTCGATGACTGGGCTGTTTTCCGAACCGGTAGTAGCTTTGACGTTCATAGGCGCCTTCTCAGGGCCTAAATTGAATAAAGGATATTTTGATATGATTTGATTAATAAACTGTATAAAAATGTATATTATTATTATTATGCCAATAGATGTGAAAACCAGACTAATATTACTAATTACAATTTACAAATTATAAAATTTAAATAATACAGTCCATAAATGATTCAAAGAAGTACACAGTTATTCCATTGTTTTGCCTTTTTACTTGTATCGACAGTCCTTATGGCTGCTTCTTATTTTTTTGTTATTGACAATTAAAACATCAGTTGATAAACAGACGTGGAAGATGTACCTAACTCTTTGGTATTTATATATAGAATAGCTGTATCCGCGACTACGTCCGCATGGAACCTTATGTAAAAAACAGTGGTTAATAAAGTGTTAGCACCCACCTCCGGTGCCGCTGCATCACATTCAAGAGACGAGACTACAACACGACCGGAACATTGATATTAGCACCACCATATTATAAATATACATCGACACTAGCGCCAACATATTAAAGATACACATTGATACTAGCGCCACCATATTA
>MU158961.1:110115-192897 GCA_015888305.1 Antheraea pernyi
CATTTGAGATACATAAATATGGATAATTATATAAAATTGTTCTATAGCTTAAATAACATTAATTTGTTCATACTTTATTATTTATGTGTTACTTAAACTATTTTGCGGAATTATGTATAAATAGTAATTGCTTTGACTTATATAGATGGGCATTTAAAAGGCAAGATGTCTGTGATATCTAGGCAAGTATTGTAAGGCGAAGCTCTGGCCAAATAAACAGTGAAAGTATCTACGATGTGTTTATTGCCATTCCTGACTGCATCGACACTATACGTGATTAGTGTAATAAGTCATCTGAATGTATTAAGTCCATTTACTTATCTACTGTTCTCTCGTACTTAAGTCGCATCGTCATTAAAATTACAATAACTTTTGATAGAGTTAACCGATTTTAATCAACTTATTTTAGTAGATATGCTTTATAATTTTCTCCCTGTGGTTTTATTGTGAACTAAGTACTTTAGCAGTGATGCGTGTTCATACAAACAGACAGATAGACAGTCAGACAGACATTTCTAAAAATGATTGAAATGTATTTTATTACTTATTCCTGCATTTTTTTTTACATGAAAATCGAAAAAATACGTTTTTACATTCTTATTTTATATATAAATATGGACAGACAGATCAGCATAAATATAAAAGCATTGCCTATACAAGACGGTGGCAGGGACAGAATGTCGAGAAGCCGCAAAGCTTTTCTGTAAAAAACAAACAAATGAATGATGCATTAGGGGTAATACCACTGACCCAGATCTCGCTACTATGCATACCAAAACGATCCGTGAACTTAAGCCACAGACAGCCTTAACAAACTCACTTTTTGTATTATTTTGTAGAGAGATACTTGAATAATCTTTACTGGTATTCATCTGAATGAGTTTCTCTATCAATAATATCCTACTAAAAACTGCAATTTTCCAGACAATATATCTATATAGATATGACTCTGATTGTTTGTTTATTTTACATCTTAGACTCCTGGTTGTTATTTACACTTTACTGTAAATTAGATAATATAAATCAGCTAGCAAGAAAAAATACTAATAAACAAACCAGACTAGGCCCCCCTCGGCAACGGCTCAAGCCTAGGTCCGTTCTCTCGGCGTGGAGCCCTCGAGTACGTTGCTCGCGCGATACAGTGACACAAAATCTTACATCACTGCGACAACATTACACATATCACCTCCACAGATACGCATACACGCTTACACTTGCAAGTGGAAGGGTTTTAGTTTTTCCCTTATCAAACTGAAATAGTTTAGAATATTATCCGATACGACATATATATAGGAGTTGTTGAGGTATATATGCTTGGTACACATATATGTTTCAACAACTCATATATGTATGAATAGTTAGCTTAGCTTAGGTTAGCTCAGATAGGTCGCGAATTGCATGTATCAGGCAACAGCCAAAGCCGAGGTGTGCCGTGCACCCTTGAGCTATTTGTCAAAATAAAGTCGGCTGAGTGCCTTAAGCGCTCGCCTTAGTAGTCCGGTGAAGCTGTTAACACCTTGCATGGTCAATAGCGTAGTCAGTTCGAAAAAGAAAACTAATAAACAATAGCTTGTTTTTACTTTCTACATATTTCGTCTATATAAGGTTTTAATACATTTTAAAAATTGTTCATATAACAAGACTTAATATTGTTATTAGATTGTAAAACCAAAAATAATTGAATACAGAGTTGACAAATATTGCAAAAGTAACAAGACATATAAGCATCGACCACTTAGAACGGTATATTAAACGAACAAAAGACAATACTCGTAATAAACCCATACCACGTTTCCTTATTAAGCCATTACCACATCCTTCAAGACCTCATAAATTTAAATTCACCGTCATGAAAACTATATATCATGTCGCAGTGTAAACCTGGCTTACACTATGCACCGGAGAGGTTTAATTTTCGCATAGAGCTCGCTATACCCTATAACCATTGCTTCTAATTATACCTCCTCACCTTTAATTAAATCGGGTAAGATAAATTTACGTCTAACTTCACTAGAGTGTGTTACTTGCTGTGCGGTTTGTACCTACATTGCTCTTGCTACAAATAACTTAGTTATATTGTTGAAATCCTCTGTCGCATCGTTTGAGTCTGAAGTCAAATTGCTTACTTCAGGTTACAATTATTACTGAATACGTATGATTAAACCACTGTTAGTAATCTAAATATAATTGTATATAATTCTAACAATACATCCGTTTAATTATGAAGTATGTAGAGCTTATAAATTTGTAAATGAGATACGTATAATTTTTTCTTGTTTAAAAGCGTTCTCTAAGAACGGTTTTATCGTGATTTAACTTTTAAATAGGGTTGTATGGATCGGACTTGGCAGTATTCTTTCAGGCTTAATCTATATTCGAGGCTTGGAACAGGTTCGTAATTAGGCTAGAAAACTATACGAAGGACTGCTGCGTAGGAATCTTTATACACTCGAGTATCTTTTAAAAAGATAGCAACTGCAATACGTCAAACCACATTACGTAATGTAGAAAACAGTTTTTACTGCAATTGTTAGGCCGATACAGCTATATCCCTGTAATATTGTAGTCTATACTTTCCCAGCGGAATCCCATATAAATATTTAAAAAACTTACAAGCACCCATTTTTATTAATAAATTTATTTCGTTTAAAACGCGAACAAAGAACAAATTTTCTTTAAACATAAAATAGCCGTTTAGATAAACAAACTAAATTATATAATAAAAATGCTAATATTATAAGTAGGTAGAAATTAAAAGCATTTTTTTCACATTAAAGAGTCACGTGACCCGCAACCGGCTGCTCGTTTCGAAACGGCAGGTAAAGGTATCGTGTGTTGTGTGCTAAATTAACATGCAGAAGGCAAAACTTGTCCGTTAGATAAGCTCTAACTAATTAAGTTGAGGGCAGACCCTTTTAATGCTCATTAAAATTAAATGTCTGTTGAGTACACGACTTGTAATGTGTTCGTTCGTATATTTATGTGTTGCGCCCTTAAATGCAAAAGATGTGAAAACACTAACAGAACGGTATGGAATGAAAACAAGAACTGCTACAGAAGAATTTAATTTAACTTTGCTAACATTTGTAAGCGTGGAAATCATTTATGTTGTTGTATTAATAAGAGATGCGGTTAGATAAGTGTTTGTTCTACTATTTCAAATGGAAAACAATCTTGTGGTGTAATTCTTTATTACATTTTTACCCGACTGCGTAGATACGTGTAAATGTAATAATAAAATGGGTGATAAGGCACTGATCGAAACCACATGTAGCTAAATCTGATGAAAATTTAGTTTGCTGAAATTCGGAATCAGGTTTCCCAACTTAGGGAGTTTCTCCCAAAAACGGGGTAATTTAGTGGGATAAGATTTTTAGGGATTCTATATTTTAGAGAGTTGTTGTTTACAACTATAGACCTTAAAATAATGCAATCTAGGTATTTTTTGGGAAATATTTTAATGAAAATATTATTATTAAAGACCAGATTTTTAAAAATCGCATGTAGAGATTGACAAAATAGTAAGTGCAATTTTTAAATAGTTTTAGTACTATTAATTAGTAATCTATTTAAAACAAAAACTATTCATTTATAGATGTCTGCCAACTACAGTATCATCAACTTCATCATCGGCCTGTGAAAGACACTCTGCAGGGCCATAGGCCTCTTCTCGAAGGAAGGTATGTGCATAATTTTGGGATGTAAGGGGCGTCGAATAACATCTAAGACTTGAGACACCCAAGCCAACCTCACCTGCACGTGGTGCATCCTGCTGAATAACGAACGAGAATAAAATGGGTGATAAGGCACTGATCGAAACCACATGTAGCTAAATCTGATGAAAATTTAGTTTGCTGAAATTCGGAATCAGGTTTCCCAACTTAGGGAGTTTCTCCCAAAAACGGGGTAATTTAGTGGGATAAGATTTTTAGGGATTCTATATTTTAGAGAGTTGTTGTTTACAACTATAGACCTTAAAATAATGCAATCTAGGTATTTTTTGGGAAATATTTTAATGAAAATATTATTATTAAAGACCAGATTTTTAAAAATCGCATGTAGAGATTGACAAAATAGTAAGTGCAATTTTTAAATAGTTTTAGTACTATTAATTAGTAATCTATTTAAAACAAAAACTATTCATTTATAGATGTCTGCCAACTACAGTATCATCAACTTCATCATCGGCCTGTGAAAGACACTCTGCAGGGCCATAGGCCTCTTCTCGAAGGAAGGTATGTGCATAATTTTGGGATGTAAGGGGCGTCGAATAACATCTAAGACTTGAGACACCCAAGCCAACCTCACCTGCACGTGGTGCACCCTGCTGAATAACGAACGAGGCAATGGCGAAAGCGGGGTGGTAGCGTTTTACAGCCTGACTAAGTCGCAACCACCATGTTATGGCGAAAAAGCCCGTCGCTTCTGCGGTTCGCGTTTCGGGATCAGCCTGTGCATATCCAGCTTTTCGTATGCCGGCATGACAGCGGCGATCGGCGATGGATAGTGTGTCACTCGGTGATCCTCATTGTTTTTGAATTGTACTGTGCTTATCATCAGACACAGTGCAGTCATTTTGCAGTGCTACAATAAAAAAAAAATCACCACGCCAGCTCACGACGTACTGGCGATTTTAGACTCTGAGAAATCCACAGTTCTATATTTTTCCCACATACAGTGGACTACAAAAACATTTCTCAGGTTCAGGTTTCCTAACGATGTTTTGTTACCAATTGAGTAGTTGGTCGGTGGTAAAGCCAAGCTGAAGCTATTATTGGGTTCAGTATGAACGCGTCGGATCGCCCGGGGTAGTACCACCCTCTCATAGAAAACCGACGTGAAGTAACAGTGCTTGCATTGTTGCGTTTCGTTCGGTCAGTGAGAGCGCCGGAGGACCGCCCTCCTCCCCACCTCTCTCCCCTCCCCTCCCTTTCTTTCCCCCAAACACAACTGGCAACGCACTTTCGACTCCCCTAGTGTTGTTAGTGTCTACGGACGGTAGTGATCACTTAACATCACGCAACCAACCTGTTCGTTTTCTTGCTACGACATAAAAAAAAATTGAAATTAGTAAATGAACTCGAATTCCGAAAAATTCGTTGGTACATGCCGGGGTTCGAACCTGCGGACATCGAAATAATATTCCACCGGTCAAACCACTAGGCTACCGCGACTTCAATAATTACTCTCTTTTATTTTAGGGTTATTTTCGAGGAATAGTAGTGATTTTAAGGGATTTTGGTTTTAGCCTTAAGGGTAGATATTTTTTGAGAGTTGATCCTCGCCAATGTTTTTGAGTTCTCTGAGTATAGAGTTCAGGCTTGCCCTTAATATAGAGGAGAATTTAATACAGAAGAAATGTATGATATTATTATAGGAATACAAAATTAGCATTTATTTATCTGTAAGTCATCTCAATATTATATAGTATATATACCTAAATTTGACTTCCGGACGTTTATGTCTATAGAGGTCAAAAAGTTTGGAGAGAACCGTACTACCCGCGGAGAGGCTAGCAGGTTTGTATAACAGCAACGGCTGCCCATTGATTTTGGATGTTTTGGTGGTCGCCGTTGTGTTGGGTCGCATTTTTTTTATATCATAGAAGGCAAACAAACAGGCGGGTCACCTGATGTTAAGTGATCACCGCCATCCATAGACACTAGCAACACCAGGGGAGTGGCAAGTGCATTGCCAGCCTGTGTTTGGGAGAAAGAGGGGAATGAGTAGGGGAGAAGAGAGGGAAGACGAGGTGGGCCTCCAGGCACTTTCACTGACCAAACGAAACGCAACAATGCAAGCACTGTTACTTCACGCCGGTTTTCTGTGAGTGGGTGGTACTAGGACGAGCCGACCCATTCATGCTGAAATCAGTAATAGCTTCAGCGTGCCTCTACCACCACA
This sequence comes from Antheraea pernyi, assembly GCA_015888305.1. Classification (NCBI taxonomy): domain Eukaryota; kingdom Metazoa; phylum Arthropoda; class Insecta; order Lepidoptera; family Saturniidae; genus Antheraea; species Antheraea pernyi. Next base: position 116,020 of record MU158961.1, read on the forward strand.
AGCATTGTGCATTGTGCTTATCTTCAAGTAAAGTGCTGTGAGTTTGTCGAGCCACGATTCTTTTTAGTTTTTGTACCTATATTTTTAGCACGCATTGCATTTTTAATGGTTTTATGAATTTTAATATGTAAGATATCATTCGATATATATTTTACATTTATAAGTAGAATAGATTATACAATAATAATTCATTCTTTATGTACCACTATTAGAAAATAACAAACAAGACTTCTTGTTTGAACTGAATAACTTACCTTTTATTGTGAAACAATTATATGATGCACAATAAGTAAAAATCATGACTAAGGAAAACCTAGTGACGCCATCAACATTAAACAATATCGCCGAACAAAGATATTCTTAACATACTGCCAGATATACTATAATTACATAGTATAAAGCAAAATCCCGTGCCGCGTCTGTATGTCTGTTCGCGATAAACTCAAAAACGACTATACGGATTTGAATGCGGTTTTCACCAGTGGATAAAGTGATTCATGAGGAAGATTTTGGTATATAATCTGTTAAGGATTGTTTTATAATCAGGGCGGAACAGCGTCTGCCGGGCCGGCTAGTAGTATATAATTTAATTTAATAATTACTACTTGAGTAAACAACTGGATCACTAATATTACTAAAGTCGAGAAAGTTACGAAAGTCCAAATGGCTGGTTTCTGTTTTTTTGCAAACAATAAGCCCAAGCCTAAGTGTGCCATGCACCTTTGAGCTAGTTGTCCAATAAAATCTGCTGAGTGCCTTAAGCGCTCGCCTTAGTAGTCCAGTGAAGCTGTTAAGACCTTGATAGGTCAATAGCGTAATCAGTTCAAGAAAAAAAAAAAGATATGTTGCTGATGATAATAAATCATCCCATTCTATTAGTATTTATATATCTAATGTTACATGTTACAGTAGATGGCGAGCGTGTCGTAGTTACAAATGTTTTTGAAAAAGCATTTCTGTAATGTACACACCCACTCACAATTTTACATTTCTTTAGTACATTTTTAAAAGACCTTGCTAGGTCAATAGCGTAGTCAGTTCGAAAAAAAAAACTACTTATGCAGACTTATACATACTTATGCAGACCATACAAAACGTATAAATAAACCAAATCAGGGCTAGAAATTCAATTCGTAGATATACTCTACAATATCAGGCTCAGACTAAGGAGCTAACCAGAATAATTATTTACGGAATCTACTAACTGTAATTAGTGTAAGCCACATAACAGAACATACCTTATATTACCTACCATCTTCTATACGTCTACATTCAATCTTCAGTTACCGCTTATACACACTAAAATAATTACATTGTTATGCTCTTAATACAGTTACAGGCCCTTATTGCGGTTCAGATATTAGACGTATTTTGATATAACAATTCAAGTTTGCATACATACCTAACACTCTGTTCGTAAGAATATTTTACTATTGTAATAAAAATAGAGATTTTGTAGGTGGTAGAGCTACGATGAAGCTAACACCGGTTTCAGTATGAATGGGTCGGCTTGCCCGCGGTACTACCACCAGACCAACAGAAAACCGACGTGAAGTAACAGTACTTGCAATGTTGCGTTTCGTTCGGTCAGTGAGAACGCTGAATAACCCACCTCCCCTCCCCCTCCCATTCCCCCTGCCCGAGAAACAGTCTGGCAATGCACTTACTACACACGTGTTACACTCTATGGACAGCGGTGATCACGTGACCCGCCTGTTCGTTTGCCTCCTATGATATAAAAAAAAAAGATTTTTATTATTACTAAATATATAGTAAATATTACTAGCTTTTTTCGCAGCTTCGCTCGTTTTAATATAGATTAGGAGCAGTGTTTTCTTTGTGGATGACATGTAGCCAATATCCTTTTCTGTATCTCTAACAATGCGTATGCAAAATGTTATGATGATGGGTTCAGTAGTTAAGTAGTAACAGTAAAGCGTAACAAACAAACTCACCTTCGCATTTATAATATTAAAAATAAAGGACTATTTATTGGCCTTCCTCTAATAAATTAATCATTTACTACTAGAGGTACTCGCACCATCTCCGCACTCGTTAGATATTATTTGTTGTGATTATTATGTTTTGAAATAAACAACGGAGTCAACAAAGGCGGGTCATTTAATAATAAGTGATCACCACCGTCCATAGACACTAGCAAAACCAGGCGAGTCGCTATTGCGTTGCAAGCCAATGTTTGGGGGGAGGTGGGGAAGGGGGTAGGTTATCCGGCGCTCTCACTGACCGAACGAAACGCAACAATGCAAGCACTGTTACTTCACGTCGGTGTTTCTGTGGGCCGGGTGGTACTACCCCGGTCGAGCCAACCCATTCATACTCAAACCCGTAATAGATTCAGCGTGGCTCTACCACCTAAAATTATTATGTAAATATTCTCAATGATTAAATATCTGCACTTAATCACTTTGATGGTGATCAATCGCACAGTACAGAAGTGGTGTTGCGTCGCCATCTAGTAGCAATTTATCCTAACGAATATTATTAATACGAAAGTGAATTTGTTACGTTTTCGCGCTTTAATCAATTAGACTATTATCGTAAAACTTAGCATAGATGTTGTCAGGGGTAAAAAAAAGACAGAGTAACTTTATTCAAGAAAAAATACTGTACCAAGGGATACGTCAGCATTAACGTGAACGAAGTAATGGGCGATAGCTGGTAGTAAAATAAAAACATATCCCTTCTTGCACAAGCATACTATGTTATGAACAAACATTCAATATCTTTTTGAAGCTTCTTTTTGTATGACGAAGGGTGGCGGAGAACATTAAGCATTGATAGACATACTCGACTTATTTTTTAATTGAAAGTTTCATTTAAACCGTGTCTGAACTACACACATTTTTTTTTTAATAAATAGAGTTCGATATACAGTAGAACCTCGATAACTCAAACCTCGATAACTTAAAAACCTCTATAACTTAAAAAAATAATATGTTCCCTGCCCATCAGAGCGCAAAACCTCTACAACTTAAAATACGCAACCTCTTTAGCTTAAATAAGTAATCTCTGTATTGGCCCTCAGTAACTTAAAGAAATGTTTCCACAACCTCTATAACATAAAATTGTTTGTCAACGAGTCATTGTGAACGAGTGTGCAAAACAAAAAGTTTCGGTATTTGTTGCACATGTCTGGGTCAAACATTACTTTTGAAGACTTCGTTACTTGCGATGATGATGTAGGCACTGCAGGGACGTTAACAGAGGAAGAAATATTGGAATCAGTAAACAACTGCATTGAAACTGGTAAAGACGATGATTTTAACGACGAGCCACAAACGCCATCTACAAGCGTATCAATCAACGAAGCAAAAAGAGCTTTAACAACTGTACGATCATTTATAGAGCAATGTAACAACATAAAAGATAATGTATTCCCCTCTCTATTTGTCATTGAAAATCAAATCGATTTAGAAACTGTGAATTGTTTAAAACAAAAGACAATCACAGACTTTTTTAAGTAGACTAAACCTTCAATGTGCAATGTGAATAATTAAATATGATTATTTAAATTTCTGTATTTTATTGAACCAATCCTTCTGACGCATTCGAGTAAAAATAAGAGCAAGAGTACATACGTACATATGTACATACCTACCTCTATATTAACCTATCACTAACACAGACCCTTGATAACTTAAAACCTCTATAACTTAAAATATTTTGTGTTTCCCTTGGACTTTAACTTATCGAGGTTCTACTGTATTAATTATAGTGAATAAAACTATCTATACAAATAAAATTACAGAGGCCTGCAGCTCTGTGTGCATCATTTAAAGGCTCGATTCACACTACCATGCCGTCACGGTTCGATCTCGCTCCGGTCTGGGTCCGATCAAATCTCGCTGTGTACTAGAAGTATCACAATCAATCTGCCTCGATCCATGGTCGACATAGGACGTTTCTCGAAATAATCCGATTAATTTCTAATAATATATTAAATATTTATGTTTGCAGTGCAAAACAGTCAACTATTCTTTTGAAATGTTCACGAATTTCATCATATACACACTTTTTTCTCAGAAAAAAAACGCTTATAGAAAAATTGGCGAAAATAATTATAGTGTGATTATTTATTATTCATAATCAAATGTTATAGATTTCACGGATAAAGTATTTATATTTTCGAGAATTCCACGATGTATGTAACTGACTATGACTGAGTCATGACAAGGAGAAAGATGTAACGTCTCTCTGCACGATCGAAGAAAGACTGGAGTTAAAACAAAAACGTATTCACACTATCGGTCGGTACAAGCCATGACAAGTCCGATTTCGCTCCAGTCAAATATTCTTTTCGGCCAGCCGGTACCGGCATGAGATCGAATCGAAACTAGATAAGCAATGACAAACAAATAGAATTGTATGAAAATAGACAAACATTGCAAGCACTATTGCCTCACGCAGGTGTTTCTGTGGGTCGGATGGTAGTATCCCGGGCGAGCGGACCCATTTATGCTGAAACTAGTAATAGCTTTTTTCTTCTTTTGTTTTATATCATAGGTGGCAAACGAACAGGTGGGTCACCTGATATTAACTGATCACCACCGTCCATGGACACTAACAACACCAGAGGAGTCGCAAGTGCGTTGCCACCCTTTGGGGGGAAGGGTTAGGGGAGGGAGAGGACAGGTGGGCTTCCGGCGCTCTAACTAACCGAATGAAACGCAACAATGCAAGCACTGTTACTTCACGTCGGTGATCTGTGAGAGGGGTAGTACTACCCCAGACGAGCCGACCCATTCATGCTGAATCCAGTAATAGTTTCAGCGCGGCTCTACCACCTATTAAAAGTGAGGCAAGCGGTAGGGTTTTATGTCTTTTCCTCAATGTATTAAATATATAACTAAATTAATAAAAGATCCGGTATCAGCTACTATCATATTAAATACATAAGGATTTTATAGAAATAGGTTCACAAATTCAAATGATTCATATATTCTCATAACAATCAAAGATTCTCATGTAGTCAACAATTCTACGGATGCGTTCACAAGCGAATGTAATGAATAGGATATCATGCAGTGCACGTTACGTATGGAAATGAGTGCATACATTCACCATTTGATACTAAAACCAGTGGAAAATCACCAGAGTATAGAAATTTAGACAGAAATCAAATTTATTATTTGAATGAAAATCATGAAACGCAATGCTCGCTTTATATTCCGTATTATTTTAATACCTTTATATCTAAGTATATCACGTTTGTTTGAAATAATAATAACTCAATGGTCAAGGTATAGAATTCCGTATCTATTAACATAAATTCGACTCTAGAATGATTCAAAACTTTCTGGACTATTTCTGATGCTGACTGCCTACCACCGTCAAGGAAGTGAAGTTATTAAATACATTTCGGCAAAAGCACTTAAGATCCAGCCATCCTTTGTAAGTCTAACATATTAGGAAATATCCTCATTTAAATCAGGTCAAACACTAAAACCACTAAAAAATAAAAATTCGTTCACTTTTGCACTTTTAAGCATAGAATTAGAGCGCCAGAGACCCACCTCCTGTCCCCTCTCCTCTCCTCTCCCTCCCCTCTCCTCTCCCTCCCCTCCCCTAACCCTCGCCCCCGAAGGGCGACAACGCACTTGCGACACCTCTGGTGTTGTTAGTGTCCATGGACGATGGTGATCACTTAACATCAGGTGACCCACCGGTTCGTTTGCCATCTATGACATAAAAAAAAAGAATTCCTGAAATTATTCAGCATAAAGATTATCCTATTTCCAGATTAAAATGATATCAATAAAATGTCATCTGATATTTTTGTCTTCTTTTCCGTGATTTGTACGAGAGACGAGACGATGCGAAAAAAGAGATAACGTTCAGATGGCGGAAAATAAAAAATAATTCGTTCTTATTTTATTTTTTTCTTATTCCTGTAGATAAAATAAATATCTTCACTAAGCTTAGAACGTCACGTTGCAAATACAAATGGTAGGGGAATAAATACGAAGGTAATCTGGCTGTAAAACGTTTTCAATGAGTAAATTTGTATTTTAATCTGGCGCGAGGAGGGATGGGAAGTGGGAACTGTTTTCGGTCGCGCATTCTTTACTTAAGCGAGCGATTTATTTACTTTCTCTCGATATTACAATTTTTAAATTACAACTTAATCGCTCGAATTAGTGAGTGTAACTAAAATTAAGAAGTTCATAGGAACTATAATATATTTTAGTATTTATTATACAAAATGGTTAGATAAATACCAAAATCTTTATTTACTGAATTAAAAATATAGCTCATACGAGTAATCTATAGGCCTCCTCACTGAAAATTAAAACCTGTGTCGTATGATACCGGCGAAAACAAAGTTACAATATATTGTGGTATGTTAATGCTGTAGGTACGCCGAATCAATAATTAAATCAATAAATAATAATTGGTTTAATATTACTGGTTTCAATTTAAGAAAAAACCTTAATAACATTTCCACCATTTGTATTACATAAAAAAAAAATTATCTTCGTGCCTTATTTCAGGGGATTATTCTGTTTTTGTATTACGAGGTAACGTTGATGACACCTTTTTTAAAAGTATCATCCTATGATGACGTCATCTTTACCCTTTAATCGCTAAGTCGTACAAGGCCAATGAAGTATCAATATTAAAAATGTTTACGTTGAACAACAGATACCATAAACCACTACTGAATATACTTACGAATTTATTATATTCAAAAATATAAGCGGTCTTACGATCTGCACGAGAACGCTCCACCTCTCCTTTTATTTCGAACTTGTTACAGTTCTTGTCAATCTTTTTGACCGCTCTGAATATAATTAGTTGTGCAGAATACAAATATAGGTATAAATAGTTATTATATTATATGTATAACACCGAGACAACTCAAGAACAAATAAATGCCTATTTTAGGTATCTATAATAATACTTTGACTTTGTTTTATATTAAACTCTTGACTCTTTTACGTACAAGCCCGAACTAAAGGTTATATATTCAGAGCGGCTAAAAAGATTGGCAAGCTATGTACATACTGTTGGCATAACCAGCCTTTACTGATGCACTGGGCTTAATCCCACTTATTTGTGCTACGCCTTCTATACGGTTCTATTCAACTCGTGTTAAAGCAGCAATACTCAACCTGCAGCTAGCCAGGCCTTTATAGTTGGCCCACCCGATGTTACTTTATTTTCAATTATTGAAAATTTTGAGCCCATCAGAAATACGTTGAGCAGGTTGAGTATAATAATAATAAATAAGTAAAATAAATAAGTATAATATAAATAAACCCCAGATAACATGACCGCGATATGTTCCGTTGAAAATAGTGTAGGAGGAACGAGCTAAACAATTGGAATGACATTCTCTTTCATATTTTCAGCTAAGAGCGCGTCGCTTTGTTTGTCAGTATAGTGTGTCGCTAATGTTAAAAAATCTTACTAAACAGGTGTTTTCAAAATTTGGTCTCCATTGTATTTTGCTTCATGATAACCTTATATAGTTTACGGCCCGCGACACCATAAGTGAAACGTGTTTATCGCCCCTTTAAAAAAAGGTAGAGTACGACTGTGTTGAAGGGTATATATAAAGTTTAAAATATTTGTTTTAAAACAGTTTGGTAGGTGGTAGAGCCACGCTGAAGCTATAAATGGTTTTAGCATGAATGGGTCGGCTCACCCGGGGTATTACCACCCTCTCACAGAAAACCGACGTGAAGTAACTGTGCTTGCATTGTTGCGTTTCGTTCGGTCAGTGAGAGCGCCGGAGGCCGACTTCCCTCCCTCTTCCTACCCTCCTTCCCGATCAACATAGGCTGGCAACGCACTTGCAACTCCTCTGGTCTTGCTGATGTCTATGGACGGTGGTGATCACTTAACATCAGGTGAACCACGTGTTCGTTTGCCTCCAATGATATATAAAAAAGTGTATGCGTACTTATGTATACGCGTTAGAAGTTATACTTCTTTGACGTACAAGATAAAAATCTTTTCAAAATTTTTATCTTTCGACTTATTCTACGTTTGTAAAAAAATGACACTAGCAATAGAAAAAGTTGACTATAGCTAACTTCAGGGTGTCGGTATTACGTGACGGTGTAGGCGCGCATCATAAAAATTTACTCTCATCATTTTTCCCTAGCGCGCCAAAAGAAGTATAACTTCAAAAATCGATAGATGGAGCTTTGGTCGAACTTAAATATTCAGAGTATTAAGCGATATTGAATGAGTAATAAATGAGTTGTATTTAATTGCTACCGAGGCTAAATAGAAACTGGGCTATCGTAATTATAAAATACGCTATTAACTTATCACCAACACGCAGCTTCGTCAAGTTCGTTCGACGCCGGCTTTAGAGCCTTTTGAATATTTCAATTTAGCCGTTTTAACGGGGTCATATATCGTATGGAAGTATCCCTAATTATGTTGAAATCCATTCGTATGTCGAACCAATTAAGTATCAATATAATGGAGTTATAACTGACGCGGCATTAATTTCCGTGACGTCTGTGACGTAAAATGAAGCGTCGTCTTTTAATAACGATATGACACTTGTACATATAAAAAATATTATAAGAGATTTTAATAATCTGGTAGGAAAGGATTTCTTTTATATTGTTAGGCATTTCATAGTTTACCCGATCAATTTAGAATTGAGAATCGTTACCAAGGTATAGATTTATTGCGGCTTTTCGAATTTAAAATGTTACTATTTTTCGACAGATCTTTGTACTTTTCTATCAGATGAGAAAATGCTGCTTTTATTACAATAAAAGTACTATTTCGTAGGTATTTATATTCGTTTTTTTTTTAACTGACTACGCTATTGTCCTTGCAAGGTCTTAACAGCTTCACCGGACTACATTTATATTAGTAAACTCCTTCAAATACATTATTACTTATGCTTGGAATAAATTAACAATTGTTACTTCTTTTCAAAAGAGATAATGTTCGTACTATTAACTGAATAATAGACGTGTATCTTAAAAAAAATTGAACCACTAACTAAAGGAAGAGCAGACATGTTAGCAATTGGTAAAGGTAAAAAAAAATTACAATGAGAAATGATATCAATCTCTAGGCTTGAATAACACAGAAGGTGTAAAGAAAAAAAAATTGCCTTGCGAGTAATGGCCTCTTAATTATATATAGGGCATCCTGCAATTAATGTGGACACCTTAGAAATATTCTTTCAGATAATCGACTCTCTACAACAAATAATAAGAAGTTTTTTTTAATAAAAGAAATTACATTGAATGTTTTTATATTTATAATTTAATTAATACTATTAAGTATCAATATTATAAGTATTTTAGAGAAATTTGATGTTAAAACATCAACCATATTTGACGATATATTGGTATCATTTGATGTATTATAATAAAATGAAGTCCTTTGCTATTAATTACGGGTTAATTGCCTCCAACAGAAATTATATTATAAGTATAAATGTATAGAATATTTTCTTGTAATATAACGATAAGTGACGTATCTCTGAAATTGCTTTTTGAAATCGCCTTTGTACATAAATTGGGATGGATTTTAATGAGTTTCCTCCGTGTTTAGAATGTAGCTGCACAGTTCAATACAACGGGGAGTCGTTAGGAACTAAGGATCTCTCCCGAGCATTACTGAACATTCCCTCAATAATGTTCTTTTGATTTCGCTTGTATTCATTCTATACGTATCAGTTACTCCATAAGCTTTCGTAATATAAAAGATAACTTCTCATGTTTTTCTTTCTGTCTATCTTTACGTTTATATGTTTATAACTCAAAAACCAATTAAATAATGTATAGTTTTTTGTACATACAGTGGTGGTCATATAATTAGAAACACTTCTTATAAATGAAGACAGTAACTAAAATAAATAACTTCAACGTACAAATGTTCATAAAAAATATACACATTCAATAATTAACAATCACGCAATAATATATCTTACTTTTAATTACAAACTGAGTCTTACACATGTAGGAGTTTGTTCTCTGTTACTGGCCGCTTGAACGCCTAATTAGAAACATTTAAAAAAAGCATCCATAGCACGTTCTTTTTTTGAAATTGGAAAATAATATTTCTTTCTCGGCTTTTTCTGTTATTTTGGCGGCAATTCAAAATTCAATCTGAATTTTATTTTGTTCAAAATGGGCAAAAATAAAAGTTGTGACGCGTCAACTAGGCAAATAATTGTTAATTTACATATATATCATAAGCGAGCCTACAGAAGAATAGCTGAGCATTTAAAATGTTAAGAAAGTTTTGAATGCAATTGTTCCTTATAAAACACCTGGAACTGTTGAAAATGTTCTTAGAAAGGCTCGGCCAAGAAAAACCTCTCCCAGAGAAGATACGCTAATCTATCGTGTTGCTAAAAAAGACCCAATTAAAGTCTCCAACCAGATTAGAAATGAAGTTTTTTCGCCTGATGACCCAAGAAACGTCTCGTTAAGACTGATACGCCGAAGATTAGTGGAAGCTAAACTGTTTGGAAGAATCTCTCGAAAGATACCGCTTCTTACCAAGCAACACCGAGAGAAGCGATAATTATTCGCTAAAAAATATGTTAATTGGACGGTACGAGAATGGAAAAAAGTGTTATTTTCAGATGAACAAAAAAAAAATGGTAAATTCCGATGGAAAGTGTTATGTTAGACGTCCTGTAAACAATGATTTTAATTATACATACACAAGGAGTCAAGCACAGTGGCGGTAACATTAAAGTTTGGAGGTGTTTTTCTGGATGTGGAGTTGGACCCGTTCGGACGATTGAAGGTACAATGAATCAATGGAAATACAAAAATATCTTAGAGCACACAATGATTCCCTACTCGCACGATCATTTGCCTGTAACCTGGATCTGTCAGCATGACAATGACTCTAAACGCTCGGTCAATAGTGACAAATATTTCCTTAGCGAACAGCGTATATCCTTTTTAGACTGGCCAGCAAATAGTCCGGATTTAAACTCGATACAAAATCTCTGGTGTATTGTTAAGAAGAAGGTCTCAAACAAACGTAACACCAGTCAAAACGAACTAAATGAAGCATTTGTTAAAGCATAGAATTCAATTCCCCTAGAAAAATGTTGAATTATTAATTAGAAAATTGATTGAATCAATGCCACGTCGTTACAGTTCTGTTATTGAAAATATACGCCACTAAATATTTTACGAAGTCCTGTTACTATCAGCAACATGCCAAATCCTCGGAGACAGATGACTCTACAGTAACAGCAACATACATTCCTATGATGAGCCCCGTGGGACCAATTTCATGCTCGAAATTTGATTGCAAATATTACTAAAACATTTCAATTCTTCAATTCTCACAAAAAAACCAGAAAATATTTTTATAACTGTACGAATAAATAGCAGTCTTTTCTTCAGAAGTTCGCTTTCGATACTGGGAAAAAAAAACAAAAACAAATTATAAATAATTCTACAAAACAGTAGAAAATATAGCTTTAAAACCACGCCCTTATTTCCTTTACGTCAGTCACTGAACGATCACAGCGATATGTCAAATGTGTCTCTTTGACAGGTAATAAATGACGGGTTTAGTAGGGAGAAATATTTTTTTATGAAACTTATTCCATCACAGGTTTCGTCATGTGATGAACTGTATAATATAAAAGACGAAAACAACATTTATATTAATGCGTGCATAGATAAGATCAAAGATTTTTCATGGAATCCTTAATCTAATTTTAAAAAAATATATCTCACTTTAGATTACAACGATATATAGGAAAAGCAAAGAAATCATATATACTCGTATCGCGTAAATCCAGAAAGTTTTTTTTTTAAATTAATTATTTAGTATTACTCTTACTCATTTGGTTCGATATTTATATTTTGGGAATCGGCCAAATCTCCATGTTTTTTTTATATTATATCAGGCAAACGAACAGTTGGGTCACCCGATGTTAAGTGTTCACCATCGTCCAAGACACTAGCAATACCAGAGGAGTCGCAAGTGCGTTGCCAACCTGTGTTTGGGGAAGGGGGGAGGAGGAGTAGATGCACTGACTGACCGAACGAAACGCAACAATGCAAGCACTGTTACTTCACGTCGGTTTTCTGTGGGTCGTGTGGTAGTACCGGGGGCGAGCCGACCCAGTCATGCTGAAACCAGTAATAGCTTCAGCGTGGTTCTACCACCTACCAACAAGAAGTTACCTATCAGATTCAATACCCGGAAAAAATTGAGCCTTACAGTGAAGAACCTAGCAAGTTAGTGATGTACGTACCATGCAGGTCAGTTGTATTGTCGGTTACAATTATCTATGGTTGGCTCCCTACCTAACAGTCATACTTTGTACGTAATTTATTAACCGCATCGACCTTAGTTCGTTTTTTTATTAAACTCAATTGTAATAAGTATAATAGTAAGTATACCAGGTATAACAAGTAGGCGATAAAGCTGTTACAATTTTTATTGTTCACGTCTCGAAGCGTTCTTACTATACTCTATATTAGAGCATCAATCAAACCGTTTTATTGACGGCCAATATTTTCCTATAAGACAAGTAGAGGCAATCGAATCTCCACAATATTTTATCTAAAGAAATAGGAATTTTGACACTTCTGAACGAGTTTTGTATATATGTCTATTATATTTGCAAAAAAATATACTATCATTTTATTTACATTATTTTGTATTTTATTATAACCGCTAAAGCATTAATGGAAATCGTTATTATTTAATTGTTTCAGTAAGACAATGCCAAAAGTTACGTATAGGAATAATACTTAACAGCTGTGTCGTTACAAATTCGTAAATTTAAATATTGTCGTTCAAACTAGAATTAATATAAAAAAATTGAGCTGTCACGGGACGCCTGGCAGATGTGAAACATTGAAATTGTTTTGTAAGTTATATGCTTACAAGAACAGATTACTACAGGAATCAATTGTGATTAAAAAAAAAACTTAATCATTGTTATATATTTATTGTTATGTAAAGGATGGATGGATTGTGTGAAAAAGGTGTGATGACTGAGATGACATCAGATAGGCGAGCGTGGAAAAGGAAAACATGTTGTGCCGACCCTACTTAGGTGGGATAAGGGTAAGAAGATGATGATGTTATATATTTAACGATTTTTTTATAAATCCACCGGCTTGAACTTGATTGAGCTCCTCTAAGCCGATTAAATATGTATAGACTACTAACTTTTGCCTTCGGCTTCGCTTACGTTAATGTAGATTTGAAGTAACTTTCAAGAACATTTTTTTTCTAGTTTCAAGCAATGATATTATACTTTAAAAACTGTAGATACGATACCTACATGATATTTTGACAAAACAAATGGCACGATAACGCACAAATATATACGTAAAGTGATATTGTAACGCCACAATAGAAAAAATGTGGAAGTAAGATGGCATATTCTCAATATCGGTGGTGAAAAAGAAATAGTTATATGTTGCTTAGATGCGGGCGGATGGCAGCCGTCAAAAATAAGCTAACTAGCCAAGTTTTAATAAGTTGGCTTATGACGTATCTACAGCTTTTTAGATATAATATAATTGGATTCAAGGTATCCTACATCCTTTTCTATATCAGTGATGACCTAGATGCAAAATTTTAGGATGATCTGTTGAATAGTATAAGGTGCAAAAGTATAATAAGTATACTAACAAATAAACAAACAGAACACATTCGTATTTATAATATTAATAAAGTCTAGTGGGCGCCCAGTGGTCGACATTTTTCATTGAATTTTTAAAATTTGAACTTTATTACGGTTTTTTTTATCAAAGGGTATAACCCTCTATAATCAAAGGCTTTCATCATGCCTACTCAGTTATTAACCACTTCTTTTTTATTTACATAAACATTTTAAAAAAACAATGTTTAAATAAAAATTGAAATGAATTATAAATTTGAAACAAAAAACAGGCGGTTACATAAGGTGGTAAGGCTCTCAAATACTAAGTAAATATAACTTTACGAAAATAAAGAAATTTATTGCAAATCGCCAAATTTCACGTTCATCCGTTCATGCAATTTCCTTAAAAAGGGGTACAAAGTTTTGGCTTCACGTATTAATATATAAAATATATATCCGTAAAGATAATAATCAATTTAACCTATATTTCGAATGGAATAACATTTTTGTATGAAACACATATTATGTGTGGGTGGTAGAGCTATTACTGGTTTCAGAATGAATGGGTCAGCTCGCCCGAGGTAGCACCCACAGAAAAACCAACATGAAGTCACAGTGTTTGCATTGTTACGTTTCGTTTGGTCAGTGAGAGAGCTGGAGGCCCTCCTCCTTTCTCGCCACTCCCCCCAAACACAGGCTGGCAATGCACTTGCGACTCCCCTAGTGTTGCTAGTGTCTATAGATGGCAGTGATCACTTAATATCAGGTAACCCATCCGCTCGTTTGCTTCCTAAAATATAAAAAAAAAAAGAAAAAAATTACTTTGTCTGAAATAAGACCGCAAGAGGAAACTCCGTTTAATATACTCCAAGCATTTACCGATGTAGGTACTCGTATATAGGTAGATGTAGATAGACTCCACTGTGAAATTAAAATGCTTGTTAGAAGTCCTCGAATACTCGCGAGTTTTCCACACGCTAAACTTGTTACGACACGAAAATTTACTTTAGCGTTATATTAAATTCACTTTAGAGCGTGTGAAATTTATCTCATAACTTAGTTTGAAAAATGATGTACCTAACACGAGAGTTAGACCGAAAATTCAAACTTTCGAATTTAAGATTGACACCGGAAAGTTTAGTTGACGAACGTACAACGATTGTGAAATAAATTAGTTCTAGACATTTTTTTTTTATTGTTGCACGGCAAAATTACTGCACTATACTTGATGGTAAGCACAGTACAAACCAAAAACAATGGCGAACACCGAGTGACACTCTATCCATCGCCGGTCGCCGCTGTCATGCCGGCCTGCGACAAGCTGGATATGTACAGGCTGATCCCGAAACGCGACCCGCAGAAACGAATCACTATGACGGGGTTTTTCGCCATATACAAGGTGGTTGCGACTCAGTCAGGCTGTAAAACCCTACCACCCCGCTTTCGCCATTGCCTCGTTGGTTACTCAGCAGGATACACCACGTGCAGGTGAAGTTGGCTTGGGTATCTGAAGTCTTATGATGTTACTCGACACCCCTTACACCCCAAATTAATCTTTATCACCCTGTAGCCATGTGATAGTAATTATAGGAGTATTTAATATCCCACAACTGAGTACAAGTTTCTTCCTGGGAAAGTGTCTGAACTATATTACAACGTCAGTTCTCGATATATTTGAATATCTCCCTACTGTCTTATATCTTAATGCCACGCTTTTTATATGAACATTTTTTGACTCACATTGTTAGCTTTTCCCTACGATATTTCATACATTTTCTTCCATACAAGCCTTTTACTGACAATTATAAATACAACAAAATAATAATTAGCCAAACAGATGCAGGTGTTCTGAAGTAACGCTTTGACTTACATGCATTTGACAATTGATTTTTATTTATATATATTAAAAACTAGCTGACCCTGCGACTTCGCCTGCACCTAATCGATTACAACTGGTTACAATTGTATTTGTAAACACGAAAAATCTTAAAAAACCTAAAACCCGAACGGAGTGACACTTACCGCTTCCAACTGTGAATCCTAACTATCCAGGGACTCACTCAAACATATACCCAATTAGCATGTGAGAAATCATTTAAAATAAGCCTAGAACCAGCATCGCCTAGTAGGTCCAATAAATACATACAATAACATTTTTGAAATTAAAGATAACTTGACCTCATTTTTAGCAGCCGCCGCGCTGTGCTCGGACCTAAGACCGACGGAGATTTCGGTTCGTAACCTTAAGGATCGTTTTTCTTTTGTTAATCGTTTTTTAAGAAGTATAGGGAGACGATATATACTTTACATTTTTAGCTAATCTGTCTGCTATAGCACAAAAAAAATTACCAAAATCCGTCAAGAATTTCATTACCTACAAATTTTTGACATTTTTCTCCAGGAGAACCCCTTGTGTTTTATGGGACAAAAAGTATCCTAGATGTTACTTTATAATATTAATTATCACTGTGTCATGTTTCGTCAAAATCGGTTCGTACTTTCAGAGTGATATGCGTTCACAGGGACAGACAGACAGACAAAAATTGTGAATATATTATTTTCGGCTTCTATATCGATAACGAAGTCCACCCCGGTTATAATTTTCAAAAAATATTTAATTCACAGATTTGCACTATTTACAGTTTTATTATCTGTATAGATAATAAATAACAAGTAATCAGGTATTTCTTTTATGTTATTCAAAGTCTGAGACGTGTTTAATCGTAGGTTTAAGTGGTATAATTTTAATTTAAGGATATTCACTAAGTAGATAATTTGAAATTAACAGCAAACGTAACTTTGTGGAGTATTAATTCCAAATAGTATTTGAAATTCATTGTTTTAGAATTCCTTCTTTCCTTAAATTGTTTTGTTAATGAGTTATTTATAGCATAGTATGAAACTACAAACTTTAGTATCCTTTAATTATTTCAAACTTATACCTCGAGGCGTTTTCGAAACAACGGACCTTGACAGACCAGACATAGTTTTCATTATCAGGTAAGGACTCTAAAAATAATATTGTGTATATTAGCTTCTGCCCGCGACTTCGTCCGCGTGGAATAGATACTTTGGGCTAATGCTAACACGCTAAGAAAGCTCTCCAAAGGAAAAAAACGATTTAGAAATATTCTTCATTGGTACTCCACTACTATTTGTTATAGCGTGATGATATATGATATATAGCCTATAGATTTTCTCGATAAATTAGCTATCTAACATTGAAAGAATTTTTCGAATCGGACCACTAGTTCCTAAGATTAGCTCGTTCATCCAAACAAACCCTCCAGTTTTATAATATTAGTATAAATTACTATATACTACTTTTCTCTCGTACTTGACTCAAGCTGTTCGAATTCAAATTACAATAACCTTTGATAGAGTGGACCGATTTTAATGAAACGAAGAATAAGTTACTATCGAGGATATGCTTTATGATTTTCTTGGTGAGGTTTCATTGTGAACCCAGTACTTTAGCAGTGAGCGTGTTCATACAAACAGACAGACAGACATATTTAAAATTGTTGAAATGTATTTTATTACTTGTACCTAAACACCATTTTTTTTTAACATGGGGAAATCCCTACGGATTCCCACCCTAGCCGGACAGCTGAGGGTGGGGTATGTCCGACTTGCGCGGACTAAAACCCCATGGTGCCTTCAATCACCCATAGGCTGGGGAACAGGATCTGCCGAACTGGCACTACGTCTACTCCCCAGCAGGTGTCGGCCCCTTGCCAGGGGCCTCGTCGCGGTCGAGGAATCAGAATCGTAGACCCCTCAGGAGAGGGAGAGAGTTGCCCTCCACGACGATCGTGGGAGGCGCATCGGCACAATGCGCCTCAACCACACGGGCATGTGCAGAAGTTCTGCCAGAGCGACGGACGTGCCCGCGTCCGCCGCCCGCGGGCCCTTTTTACGGCGGCGTCGTCCACGTGTAACTTGATGTATAAACCAATGACTAATAATAGCTAATAAAGTCATCTGAACGTGTTTAGTCCATTTGCTTATCTACTTTTCTCTCATACATAAGTCGCGGCGCCATTAAAATTACAATAACTTTTGATAGAGTGCACCGATTTTAATGAAACAAAGACTACGTTACTTCCGAGGATATGCTTTATGATTTTTTATTGATATGAGGTTTTATTGTGAACCCAGTACTTTAGCAGTGATGCGTGTTTATACAAACAGACAGACAGACAGATAGACAGACAGACATTTCTAAAAATGTTTGAAATGTATTCTATTACTTATTTCAAGACACCTGCAACAATTTTTCACGAAAATCGAAAAAGTACAAACACGTTAGATTTACATTATTATTATATGTATAGATTATAATTTCTTTTAAACGAAATATAAAAATGACAAAGATAAATACATAGTATTAAAAGAATGTATTTACTAAATAAAGGCATTTATATAATCCAAAAACCACTTTGTGAGATAAATCACAGATTATTCTAATATTATAAAGATTAATTAAAGACATCATCACAGATGATTCCATGATACTAAATTGCAATATAATTGTAGATCATTAATAAACGGCCATCATTTCGTCATTACATTGGAATTAAGGGGTTTATGAAAGTGATTAAACACTCATTATACTGGTTTGCCCGTAGCAATTATATACGTTGCTGAATTTTGATACATTTTGCTTAAGTCTTCTTCTTCTTACCCTTATCCTAGAAAAGTAGGGTCGGTACAACATGTTTGTCATGTTGTGGTGTATGATTTGGCTTAATTTTTACGATCGGCCACCTGCCTGATATCAACCCTCCTTGGAATTATTTTGTTGTACCATTGTATTTATGATTATTATTATATAGTTACGAAGTCTGATGGGATCTTTTAGAGTTACAACTTTTCTGTAGGCTTTAGCTTTGGTAGGATATTTATAGTGTCTACTTGAGCGGCACCACCGTTCCGGTTAAAAACGAAGTTCTTCAAGATTATGGTTGGCTTGCTATATTGCCATTTTTATGTAACAGGAAGAAACTAGCCAAATTTAGACTATTCCCAAAGACTACATTTTCTGGTTTTTTTTTCAGGATTCGTGGTTTCAGAGTTTTGCCAGTAATAATAATAACATATTAGGTACACAATAATCCATTATAAAAATATAAAATATGATAACTATAATTAAATGGTGGTAGTGCCACGTTGAAACTATTACTGGTTTTAGCATGAATGGGTCGGCACGCCCGGGGTAGTACCACCCTCTCATAGAAAACCGACGTGAAGTAACAGTGCTTGCATTGCTGCGTTTCGTTCGGTCAGTGAGAGCGCCGGAGGCCCACCTCCCCTCCCCTCTTCTCCTCTCCTCTCCCTCTCCCACCCCTAATCCCTTCCCCTAAAGGGTGGCAACGCACTTACGACTGCTCTGGTGTTGTTAGTGTTCATGGACGGTGGTGATCACTTCACATCAGGTGACCCACCTGTTCGCTTGCCACTTATAACATAAAAAATAGAAAAAAAATAATATTTTGCATAAGTATTTGTATTAATTTAAGTGGGTAGGATGACAATAGAACGAATATCGCCACCAAAATCTACCTATAAATTTTGTCTGTCTTTTTATAAGTAAATCAATCAAGTAAGTCCATACTTTTCGAATTTATATGTTACTACCTGTATGACCGAGCTAGCTCGGTCCTTAAAAAAGACAATTTGGTACTTTCGTATTAAATGCACCGCGCTCGCGGACCTTTATCTTATCTTTTTTCGCAAACTAACCTAATGACGGCAGCGGACGACGAGCGCACAGCTGTGCCGTTATCAGGTTGTTTTTTTTTGTGCGAACGATTTTCTTCGCGCTTCTAGGTTTCCTCTGATGTGGTAGTCAGAGATTTTGTTAGTCTTCTTTATTTTTGTTAATCATTTATAATATATTTTTCTAGGTGTTTTTGGATTTATTTAATTTCTTGCATGTTCTTACTAAATAGTTACAAAATTTGCTAAGTTCTTCTCTTTTTTCTTTTTCTTCCATTATGTTTTGTAGTGATGTTTCTGTAATTTGAGTTTCCAGTTTTTGTTCTAGTTCGTATCGTCGTTTCCCGAACATCGGGCATTCTAGTAGAAGATGGATGGCAGTTTGGTTTTTCTCGGCGTCGCATATACATCCTGGATGATCTTTGCATTTGAAGCGGTGTAAGTAGTCACCGAATGCTCCGTGACCAGTTATTACCTGAATGAAGTTTTGATCTAGCCGGTTTTCTTTCATTACTTTATATGCAGATTCTACTGTGGGGAAGAAGATTTTTGTGTTTGGATGCTTGCGTTTCCGTTGTGTATCTTTCGTTCCATTTTATTGTCGATCTTTGTCTTATTTCCTTTTTTATTGTTGAGATTGGGCAACGGTCGTAATTGGCTTTGGTTTTTAGATACAGAGCTGCTTGTTTGGCGAGCTCGTCTGCTCTTTCGTTTCCAGTTGTTCCTTCGTGTGCTCTGATCCAGTTTAGTTCAACTATTTTTCCTTCTTTCCGGAGTTGAATGATTTTTTGTCTTGTTGGGAATACTATTGGATGATAATTATGTTGGTTCTGTAATGCTTCCAAAGCTGATTTTGAGTCACTGTATATCTTAATGTTGTTGTGTTTGTTTGTGATTTGTAGGGCTTGGTTTATTGCAAGTACCACTGCTTGAAAGACTGAACAGAATTCCAGTCTGAATTTTTTCTTTAGAATTTCAGTTTCTCCTTTCCATACTGTATAGGCTGCTCCTACTTTATTTTGGATTTTACTGCCGTCTGTGTAGATTGTTATTTCGTTTTCGTTCTTCTTTTCTGTTTCGTGCGTCCGGTTTTCAATTACTTTGTATTCTATTTTCTCTATTTGTGCAGGGTGGGGTGCTTCAAGGTAGCTTACTTTAATTTCTGCTTCTCTATCGGCAAAGTATCAGGTTGTCACCTCTGAACAATCATTGGTAATTTTGTATATTACCAACTTGATGATTTTTAACTTAAAACAAAACAGTCTCGTCTCGGTTTGGTTTGGTTAGGTTAGGTTAGACTTGCGAAAAAAAATAACAATAGATGGTTTTTTTTTCGAACTGCCTACGCCTGCCTACTACATTAGATGGCTCGGCGAGCGCGGTGCATTTAATACGAAAGTACGGTCATTTTTTTATTACGCCTGAGAACAATCAATTAATTTTGTGGATAGTTTTGATCAATGTTTAGTGTAAAAACTGCACAATCCTCATTAGAGACTGGAATAATAAGATCTGGAATTCTAAATAAAAGCTTTACGAATGGTGAATGTAACCCTGGAGTAGTAGTAGTCAGTCGATGCATTTCGCCCTATACTTCTCGCATCAATAACGAAAGAATGAATAACGTCACCACAATTTAGCTATAATTTGTTTTTCTACGTAAATCAATCAAATAAGTATTTACTTAGAATTTACATGAATTAACATTTCGATTTCAAAAATGATCTCCTATTCTCTCTATTCATTAGATAATCCCATTTTTTTAGTACTACGCGTATGATAAGGTAAGAGGAATGTGGTAAAATTTGTAAAAAATATAAAACCTAAAATTGTGAAAATCCTATGTCGTAAATTATATGGTATATTTATTTTATTTATTTATTTATTTGGAAATCCAACAGCATACAGTATTTTTATATAATATCTTACAATATGTAACAATTAAAGCCAAACAGGATTTCACAATTACAGAAAGTGATACATAGTAATATACATATAAGTAGGCAAAATAAAAACATGTATCCTTTACTGGCGTTTAGTATAGTGTGTGTGTACGTGTGTGTGTGTATGTGTGTGTGTGCGCGCGCGTGTCGGAATGTGTGTGTGTGTCTGTATTTCTGACTTGTGAGCTTTTTTTTTTTTTTTTTTACATGGGGAAATCACTGCTGATTCCCACCCTAGCCGGGCAGCTGAAGGTGGGGTATGTCCGACTTGCACGGACTAAAACCCCATGGTGCCTTCAATTGACTTGTGAGCTTGCTTTATCCTTTGTGTATTATAATTGTATAATTCAGCGTTGTAATTTCTTTATTTCACTTTTAAATGTATTACGTGAATATCGAAATATGTCTACCGTATCGTATACTTCATTATAAGATCAATAATTTTACATACAATAATATATACAGGATGGGACATCTTTAGTATACTTCAAAGGTATTCCAAATATTTCGAATTAGCTACCTTGCCCTAGCTTCGATCTTGTGTACTAATGTAATGGAATGAAATAGCAAATGAACAACAGAAAGGCAATCTGTCATTTCTGACAATATTTTCCGAGAATCTTGCCGATTTTTCTCGATGACTGCGTTGTTTTCCGAAACGGTGGTTGTTTTGACGTTCATAAATGCCTTTTTAGGGCCTACATTGAATAAAGCATTTTTATTTTTTAATTTGATCTCCCTCACTCAGAAACTTTTTAGCTTTTTCTTATATATACATATATTACACATTTTTTTTAACCTTGTGCTGACAATTATACACTGAACAAAAAAGAACTAGCCAATAAGGTGCTGATCTGAAGCGATGAACTATAGAATTGGCAATTTATTTTCATCTATATAGTTACTATATATAGGGTATATGAAACTGTTATAGCTCGAGATTGGGAGTTCCGATCAGGACGCGGTAGCGTACGCACGTGCGCTCCGTGTTTTTTTCGTAACTTACACCGACCGACGTGTTTGAGTGAGATTTTTTATTGTCGCTTACGCACCTACCTGCTATTTCCTTTGTTGTTTTTTTTCTGTGTTTTCGTGTGCTGTTCACAGGTCCGACGCGAGGCAGAGAAGCCGAGTAAGTTCTTTAATTTATTTTGCTTTGTTATTATTCTGTGTTCTAGAACAAGGTGTCGATCGTTCGTTCGAGTGTCAATCCACGTCAATCGTATAGGCGGCCGCGAGGCCGGGCTTTGTTACTTTTCGGAGTGACAAAGAGTGCACTTTTCGGTGCGCCTGTAAATCGCACTTTTCAGTGCATGAAATCGTGCTTTTCAGCACGCGTCGAGTCTCCGTAAGGCGTTCAAGAAAGAAGTGTTAGGGCTTCCCCCTAGGCATTGTAGGTCCCCTGTGAGGCATTGCACATCGCCCACAGCTCCCTTTGATCCGGACTCGGGATAGTCCGTTAAATTCAGTAAGGCGCGCCCCCCTGCCCCTCTGGCAGGGAGGTTTCACATGTCCTCTCCCGCCCCACTCCCCTCCTCAGGCCCCGGTATGGCCGCTGAACAAGAGGTCAGTCTCTTAGAGACTGAGCTCATTAGCCTCCGCGGCTTCATAGCCGCTATCTGTCCTCGTCTCGTAGAAGACTACGATGCGTACGCTGCAAAGCGTCGCACCGAGCTCCCTCATTCCTCGAAGCCCGCTCCCTCGATCTACGCCAAGATCGAAGCCTCAAACAACTTCACAATCCCGGACGATCGCGATAGCGATGACACCGACTCCGACTCCGACCCCGGCTCCGACATGGAGCAAGACCCTCCTGCTCAGCAGGATCCCCCTGCCGAGCAAGCCCCTCAGGCTGAGCAAGCCCCTGCTGCAGACGATGGCTTCACCACCGTCACGCACCGCAAACCGCGCAAGAACAAGAAGCGCCCGAAATCACCTTCCGATCCGGAGGACAAATCGCCCTCTAAAAAGATCGCAAACGTCGATGGCGCGAAAGTGCCAAAGGCGACACCAGCGCCCTCTAGACCCAACTCGCCCGCGGCTGCGGGTTCCGCAGTTTCGGGCAAGAAGCCCCGCCCACCGCCCCCCGTTACGATCCAAGACAAAGCGTCTTGGGTTGAGATCTCTAGCCTGCTGGAAACGGCAGGTATCCCTTACACCTCCGCCGTGAATACCGCTGTAGGTATTCAGGTGAAGGTAGCCACGACCACCGCCCATCGCAACCTCACTCGTTTCCTTCGGGACAACCAGTGGGGCTATTTCACGCACTCTCTCGAAGAGGAGCGTAAACTACGGGTTGTGATCCGTAGAGTCCCCTCAGAACTCCCGACTGACGACATCTCAGACGACCTCAAGGAACAGAAGATTCCTGTCCGCGAGGTTCATCGTATGCGCTCTCCGCGCACCCGAGAACCATATGATATGGTTCTCGTTGTCCTCGATCGCACCCTTCAAGGGAAAGCGATTTTTAATCTTACGTCCCTCTGCGGCCTCTCCGGCGTCATAGTCGAGCCGCCGCGCAAAACGTCTGTGCCCTCGCAGTGTCACAACTGCCAGGTGTACGGACACTCCGCACGAAACTGTCGCCTGAAACCCAGGTGCGTTAAGTGCCTCGGCGACCACTCCACTAGGGAGTGTTCTCGCACGAAAGACGCCTCCGACCCTCCGAGCTGTGTTCTGTGCCGCGGCGTGGGCCATACCGCGAATTATCGCGGATGTCCCCGCGCCCCGCGCACAAAGCGCCCTCGATACCCCAGGCAGGCGTCGCCGTCTAAGACGGCCGCTGCCCCCGCCCGTCCTCGACCTCCGCCTCTCATGTCTCGAGAGGCCTTCCCGAACCTGCCGGGCACGTCTCGTGCACCGGCAGCGTCCGTACCCGCGACTAGCGCGCCCCCCCGCCCCTACCGGGCCCCTCAGGCCCCGTGGGCTCCTAAACCCGCGTCCCAGCACACTCCCAAACCTCCGGCGGCTAATCCTTCACAGGATGACCCCGCATACTCCTTTTCCCTATCGAGTATTGACTACGCAGGTCAACTACTCATTTTCCACGAGATCTCGGAGATCTCGGCGTACGAAGAGTGCTCTCGTAATCCGCTACTAGGTGCCGTCACGGCAATCCATAGATTTCCAGCCATCGCGGCTACACTACAACGGCTCGCGCGCGCAGCTGTTAAAAAATAAATAACTCAAATAAGATAGAGTAAATCGCGTATTTACGTCTATCTTCCCCTAAAAATAACCGTCAAACAATAATAATAATTTTTGTTATGTCTATTTTTAGACTTCGGTGCCGTCACCGTTAGTAAATTTAAATTCAATCTTATAAAATGCGTGTTGCGCCCACGCTTTTGTAATCGATCCCTATTAGCTCCCGCACACTCCGCGGTTCTCAATAATATCTCGAGCCTAGGTCGTCCCCGCGCGGAGCCCTCTTGATATTATTTTCGCGATACAGTGACTCACCTACATCACTTGAACACACATATGAGATTATCTCTCTAACACACGTGCACATACATACACATTGTTGGAGGGTTTACTTTTTTTTCCCTCAATCGAACTGAATCGAATAGTTTAGTTCGTTTCAAATCCGATATACACGTATTCATTGGTGAATCATGCAATTTTCATTGCATAATTCACAAATGCATATATGTATGAATAGCTTAGTATAGTTTAGCTAGGACAGACGCGTCTTTTTCGGTAACAGCCCAAGCCGAGGTGTGCGTGCACCCTTGTGTATGTTACCCAAAACAAAAATCGGCTGAGTGCCTTAAGCGCTCGCCTTAGTAGTCCGGTGAAGCTGTAAAGACCTTGCCAGGTCAACAGCGTAGTCAGTTCGAGAAAAAAAAAAAAATGTTATAGCTCAGAGATAGCGAGTGCAGACACGAATCCACGTAGTATGAAACCTTACAATGAGCCGACAACTTCGTCGAATAACGCTTTATAATAATAGCATGTATTTATGCCCATTCTAAGCCCGAGTATCTAATCAAGATACCCTTGAGTTGAAAATTTGTCGTGAAGCATCTATAGCTGTATTCCGGCAGTTGCATTTGAGTGCTCTTTCTAAGATCTTAGGACTCATTGTCAATTAAAGTTAAGTGAGATTGTGGTGAAACTCTAGAAAATATATAAAGAAGAAAATAGAGAGAAGAAAACTAAATTAAGATGTGTAAGAAAACGAAATTCTCCAGTCACACCTGCATCAATTAATCTTTCCTTTTGTAATTTCGTTTCACACAGTGTGACAGTGTCAAACCGTTTAACTACCTCTGACAAGTCGAGTTAGCAATTAAGCTGTTCAAAATATTTGACAACCGACAGACGAAGATGCGAGAAAATCGGATCCCAATAATTAAGTGTGGAAGAAATTCCCATTTCCATTAACCTTTATACGAATTTCGAAATCGCTGACAACGCGTGTTTCAACCTGATAAATATCACATTAAACTGAATCAACATTTTACTTTACAACAATTAATGTTTTAAAATTTAAAATGAAACAAATGTTACTTTATATATTCGGAAATTTCGAGAAGATTATTATATTGATGAGTGTTTAAGGTAAGTAATATGTTGTAACGAAGTTGTCTATTATTTACATTCAAAAGAAAATGCAATACATAGTGAGACTATGAAAAGTTGAATATAATCCATACTATTATTATAAATGCGAATGTGAGTTTGTTTGTTACACTCTCACGTTGTTACTATTTAACTGATCATCATGAAATTCATCAGAAATATTGTCAGGGATACAGAAAAGAACACAAGATACATTTCACCCAGAAATTTTTTTTTCCGAGGAATAGATCAAATGTACATTAACGCGAGCGAAGCCGTGAGCAGATGCTTGTTACATAATAAAAAAATATAAGAAGTGGAAAATATTGAAAGAATCCAAAATGCCCTTACATACTTTAACAACAATAATATAACAGAACTACCTGACACACGACCATCGGATTTCAAACTAAGCATAGCTGCTACTTGTTAAACAGAAAAAAGTGTAAATTATTTCTTAAAAACATTTTTTTTTAATCACGTTAGAACTTAAACCCACAGTGTTAATATATTTAAATGCAAGGTTATTGAACATCAGCTCTTAAAACGTAATAAGACCTATCCTATCTAATTATCTTCTACAACATCTATTAAGGTCGAATCAATTTATGTATTTACTCAAAACCCCAAACACATTTACAATAGGACAGTGATTTTTTTTTATTTATAAGTATTGAGTACTCATTGCATTCTGTGGAACAAATGACATAATAATTAGTTTAAGAGCAAAAAGTATACTAACAACACGTACGAATCTCTTTTGCTTTTTTACATACTCGTATTTAAGCATATCTTTTTATAATTGGTGAGACTGTTTATAAAGACGTCTAGATCTGAGGTTTTATAATATGATAAACATTCTATTCAATAAAGTCAGTAATGTGTTCGGTAGTAATACGTAGCGAAGACATTAAAACATGAAGCTCGCTATAACATAACTTCCGTGGAAACTTCCTCGTAGGTGATCCTATTTTCAGACAAGCATGTTTGTGGTCAAGTATTAAGAAACGACAAGACAAATAAACAAGCAGAACCGAGCCGAGGAAAAAGATATAATTATTATCTATTAATAATCTTTAATTGTAACCATAATTGAACAGTTTCGGTGAACGATCTCTTTGATGATATCTTTTATTTGTTCTCGCATCTCTTCTAAAAATAATCACCCTTCCTCCTGAGTCTATTTACAATGGACTTAATGTAGACAACTGTTTACGAACGCACCATAAACTTAATATTTCAGTATCGTTCTAATTACGAGACTCCATTAATATTATATTACAGGGTGAAAGAATTTCATTTGCGGAAGACAACCAGAGTATTTAGGGCGATGTAATTAATCATCATCATTGTCCCGTTTTCCTCGCTGGATGGACACAGATTATCCTTGTGATACTTTTAATATTTCTACTTCATGATACAGCTTTAATTCGATTTAGTTTTTAATCGGCTTAGTATTACTCCTTTCCATATGATATTCTTGTAATACATTGTATTTTGTATGAACACGCATCACTGCTAAAGTACTGTGTTCACAATAAAACCATATCAAGAAAATCATAAAGCATGTCTTCGGGAATAACTTAGTCTTTCTTTCATTAAAATCGATACGCTCTATCAAAAGTTATTGTAATTTTAACGACGACGCGGCGTAATTATAAGAGTAAAGTAGATAAATAGATGGACTTAATTATTTAGATGACTTTACTGATAACTGTTATTTACATAAGGTTCCACGTAATCGGAGTTGCGGGCACATCTAGTCTATACTTTTATTATAAAGCTGGAGGGTATGTTTGTTTGGTTGAACGCGTTAATCTTAAGAACTACTAGTCTAATTTGAAATGTTACTTCAGTGTTAGATAACAAATTTATCGACAAATAGGCTATAACGTTAAGACAAATAGGACCGGAGCACCAGTAAAGAATGCTTCAAAATCGGGGCTTTTTCCTTTTGATATATTCCGCTGCGTGTTAACGGTAGCCCAGAGTAACTATTCCACGCGTACTAAATCACGGGCAGAAGCTGGTATTTTTATATACCAATAAAATGTATCAGAGAAATCTATATATAACTAGGCAGTAGAGAAACTGTTGGGAACACGCTTAGATAGGTCGCGAATTGCATGAATCAGGCAACAGCCAAGCCGAGGTGTGCCGCGCACCCTTGAGCTAGTTGCCCAAACAAAAACCGGCTGAGTGCCTTAAGCGCTCGCTTCAGTAGTCCGGTGAAGCTGTTAAGACCTTGCCAGGTCAATAGCGTAGTCAGATCGAGAAAATGTGTAATTGGGTACATCTCTCTCCTCTGTTTCTCTCCTAATTTTCCTCAATCTTTTCTTGTTTAGTAGCTAGTGACGAGGTTTAGTATTATGAATTTGGAAAAAAAAATGCTCTATGCTCGAAGTTCGATCACTGGACGAGCTCTCGTTATAATAAAGTCATGGCTAACATTTACATCCGTTTCTAAATCTTTATTAGTACGATGATAGAAGTATGCTGTTGTACGCGCTTTACGCAATAATTGGTGATTATCTTTTTTTATATTTATTTTTGGCAACCAATCTTTTAGATTATTACTGCCATTGTTGAGTAGTTAATAGTATTACTAGTTCTTTTTCCATTCCATTTTGGCAACCAGTCATCTAGTAGACTATTATTGCCATTGTCAAGTGAGTATCGATATTACAGGTTTCTTGGTATAATTTCAATGAACTAACAAGATGGTGGCCAACTTGTTAGAACTTTCCATGGAGTTTTTGTGGCATCTCAGAATTCATGGTCCGTGGTATTATTTTCCATTCACTTCAGTTATGCACAATAAACAAACTATATTACATAAAATACCACCAATTTTACACAATATAGAATCAAGTAACACAAGATTATGAATAAAATATAAAATCCACTACATAACAGACTTAGATCCCGCCAAAAAAACTTTGCTGATTGTCTTACTTTTTTTAGTTTTACCTCTTAAACAGTTGATCCTTATCTACAAAAAAATATCACGATCTTCCTTTAATATAAAGTTATTTAAGTTTTAAGAAACTACGATGTTTATGCATTCGGCGATATTTGTTTTCTTACCTTGGGAAAATGGCACAAGCGGTGTGATACGCATGCACAGAAGAGGAGAAGTAAACGAATAACAAATTTTATAAAGAAATTTTGTAATATTTGTAAACTGATAATTAATTGACAGACAAATACAACGACCAGGTTCTACGCATACATAAAATAACTCTATAATGTTTTTTTACAACAAAGTACAAGATATTATAATACAAGGATATAAAATTCATTGTCACAGTAGTATTATTTATATCATTTAATATTATTTTCGTGATGTTGACTTAGACGTTAGATTTAGACGTTACGTCTAATAAATGAAAAACGCCGGCTGCACGCACGAAAAAGCATGACTCATTATCATGTTACGCCTGAGCTGAGCATGCAAGCAAGAACGCGGAACAAGCGATAAAGAGGCGCGATTGGCCTAAGCGTTTGCCTTGTGACGCATCTATCTCTTCTTCTCTTCTCTGCGTCCGAGTAGAAGAGAGACAGCGGCAGAACACAACCGTGCCGTGCCGTCTATATTGTGACAACAATTCAATTCATAAAGTATGCAGTTTTTCATCAATAACGTTATCCCGTAAAATTATCGTCCGTAAACCAACTTAACAGACAACCATTTTTTTTTTAATTCTAAAGTATTTGTATCAATAATGTTTTTAAACTTCCAAGCGAATTTTGCGAAAGTGAATCTCAAGAATACGCGAATATGAATCTTCGTTACATCACTACTGTCGATTCTTGTTGTTAACTACACCCTTCAGTCTGTCATACATCAAGCATTAAAAAATTAATGCATCCGTTGGGAGTCAACCTGTTATCTTATTCAAGGACGACCGAGCTCTACCTAGCCTACGAAATTTAGATAAACCGTTGTAGGTGGGGAAAGCACTCTAACTCCACGACTCAACCCATCAATTCTCTTATTGTAAGTACTGTAATGTTATAAATGGATGACACGATGTCACAATCTGTATTTCAGACGTAAAATATGGCCGTCTCACGTCGTCTACACACTCAGGAACGTTTTGAGTGTGATATATATCAGGCGTCCTTGTTACGAGTAGATTACTTATCGCCGTCTGTGAAATTTATGATGTATTATTATAAACATTTATTATTACTCAAGAACAATTTATTATTTTATTAAATTAATTATATATTAAGCTATTAATCTAAAACTTGTAAAATAAATAACTCGTTAATTTACGTAGGTAAAATCAACGACAGCATATAACACTGGAATGTTTTTGTGATTTATTAAGCTGATTTATGAGCAAAAAGATAACAAACACATTCCGTTTGCTGCAGATTAAGTTAAGCACTACATATTATACTAACAATTTCTCGCGGCTTGGCACGTGTATGCGGTAATTATTTTCGACTATTAATTTGATATATATATCATAGAATAAAAACTGACAGACCGAATAATGACTGATTTTCATTCTCTTTTTCATCACCTTAGAAGTTAAATGTCTAAAAATCTTAGTTCTAATATACAGTGTAAATAGAAACCGCGTTCAAATTTTCACAATCCTAACTCAGTCAGTCAGTTATGCTTTTTTGTGCACATATATCGAATACTATTTTAATAACGCTTTAAATCTGTACTGAGTAACGCTGTTTATTATATTAACACCGATTGCTGTCAATTAAACTGCTGTTGAGTAATTTGTCATTAATGTCGTTGTACAGTTTGTTTACTATAACACGATGGTGACTAAATATTTGTTATTCGTATTGTGGCTTTGAATATGAGAAATCTGAAGTACTAAGACTCTCATATATACTTGTTGGTGGATGACACTGGCCGGTAATTTTCATAGTCAATAATAATAACGGACAACGGAAAGTCAATAGCAGAATAATGTAGTCTCCAATTATTTATTATCCAATGCGTCCAATCCAAGGAATAATGCATCATATTTTTAATTATAACTACCTGGGTATTTTCGTATAAAGATAACATACTGATACCTTCTATTGACATAGTAGTTACTCTATCTATATAGTTACTATATCATAGTAAACTAACGACAGAATGCTTAATAGTTAGAAAAATCATTTGAAGTAAAAATGTTAAGTACATAGAATGTCTATAAAATAAGATAAATATTAAACATATAAGTTTCAACATATTAATTCTATGTTATATATACTGATACGTTACTAACTAATGTATTATTATTATTAGTATAATGGCATTATTTTATTTTTAAGTTTATCTACTGTAACAGCCAATAGAAGCGGAACAATGTTCATACACGGTCAAGGTAAAAATACTCTGAGCAAGAACGAAGTAATAGTGCCGGTGGACCATTTGCTGTGGTGCGAATTACAAGGGGCCGAGAGCTGGTTTGCCACCTAATTGGAATCAAGCGCAGCACAATTTTCACTGACACTATATCAATATATAATTTATAGAGCCGCTTCAGTTGCGCAGAGACATTGCCTCACTGAGCGTGTTCTACCGTCTGTATTATGGCGAGTATTCTGAAGAGTTATTCAACTTGATCCTTTCCTCTTCTTTTCATAACCACACCACGCGTGCTGGTCTTCGGAGCCACAGTTTTACGGTAAATCCTATCTGGGCACGAACTAAAAAGTTCGTAACATCTTATCTTTGCCGTACCGTGAAGCTGTGGAACAATCTCCCGGCCAGTGTGTTTGCTCCTTCCTATGACTTGGGGTCCTTCAAGCGCAACGTGAAGAGATACTTACGCAGGCCGGCATGACTGCGGCGATCGGCAATGGATAGTATGCTCTATTGTTTTTGGATTGTACCATTAGGCATAGTACAGAAGCTTTGCCGAAGTACAATAAAAAAAACCATGGCCTGTATCTATTTATTATAAAATAATATATAAATATTTTGTATGCATTTAAAAAAAATGATAAAATTATATTTAATTCTTAATCTACCTTTACATTCCACTGAAGGTCAACAAAATGAAAACGATGAAAAATCTCTTTTATGAAATTGTATTTTGTTTCTATTTACAAAAGTCGGATTAAAAAACTTTTTAAGGGCGTTTTACATTATAAAACATCCTGAGGCAATGGTAAATAAATAATAAACAAAACATCCAGCAATCCAACTCGAGCGGAAGCAGAATTCCGCAGCAATCAAGATAATTAAATTCTTTAAAATTTCAACTTTGAAGACTACGACGTTTCGTTTTAACGGCAACTAAATAAAATTTCCAAAGAGCTAGTTGTCGGTTCGCTGATTTTTAAACCGACTGGAAGCACTCCGCTTTGATACTACAAGTTCTCATTTTAAACTGCTTGAATTTTTGCTATCGTAATTATTTTACGACTACACTACTATAAAATTCAAGTAGACCTATTTCAAGTCATTGCTAATAACAGCAAACTATTACTTCACGATGTAACGACTCAATCGTTAAAATCAAAATATCCTTTATTCAATTTAGGCCCTGAGAAGGCCCATATATGAATGTCACAGCTACCACCGGTTCGGAAAACAACCCAGTCATCGAGAAGAACCGGCAAGAAACTCGATCTGGTTTATCTTTTCATGTTATATATTTTTACAATAACATAAATATTTACGTTCGTTATTAGTGGAGGCACAGAGAGGAGCGTCATTTCCTGACGTCACAATCGTTCACATATTGGTCTACCGTATAATAATAGCCTTTAGATATTAAAACCCGTTTGACATGATTCTTGAACTCACTATCCGGCAAGTCGGTAATGTGTTGACGATCCCAAGCTCACAAACGGTATCGAACCATTAAGTCTACGGAGAGACGTCGCCTCTTTATGTGTGTTCTACCGTTTGTATAATGGGTTGTATCCCGAGGAATTGTTTAACATTATGCCTGTAGCTGCTTTCCACCATCGCACTGCTCGTCATCGGCAGGGAATTCATCCCCACACATTAGAACCGAAATGGTCTCGGACGGTCCGGTTCCAAAGGGGTTTCCTTCCACGAGCGATCCGGTTGTGGAATGAGCTTCCTGCTGAAGTTTTTCCTGGAGACTACAGTATGGGGTGCTTCAAGGGAAAAATAAATAGGTTACTTAAGGGTCAGCAACGCGCATGTAACGCTTCTGATATTACAGGCGTCCAAAGGCTGCGGTGACCGCTTTTCATCAGGCGGCCCGCATGCTTGTTTGCTACCGTCGTAGTATAAAAAAAACATTAAATTATCAAGAATATATATTTTGTTACATATCAAAATAAGTTAATTCCAATTTTAATCGTTCATATACTATGTTAATTTTTTTAAGATTTCCAATTTTTATATATCGCGAACGAAGTTCAAATTTTGCTGTTCATAAGGTTTTTAGTTTTTTGTTTATGATCTTCATATTTTACATGTACAAAATTTGAGGATCTTGAAAAATAGCGTAAAATGAGAAGAATAAGCAACAAACTCTACTACTCTTGGACTAGATCCAGACCATAATAAGCCATAAATAGCGACACGTTTAAGATTGTTACATTCCGTGATCAAACAAAATCTAGGAACCAAGTAGGTTAAGAATCTGTATCCAATTGATAAATCCGTATATAACTCTCTTTTGCAGTTTGATACGTTTCGGTATCAGCCCGTGTATATCTAGCCGTGAGAGCCTTTAAGCTTAACTACTATCCTAATACAGAGGATATAGTATGATTCTCTATTTCGATATACTATATACCTTTAGTATATATTAGCCTAGCTAGCATTTTCTTTCGCGCTTATTTGGCTTTAATATACTCCTCAGGCACAGTACTTTTTTTCTGCATTAAAAGAACCTATTTTCTTTTTCGTACCCCTGACCTTAAAAATTTGATGACATACCGTTGAATAGTTAAAATGTAAAATCGTATCAAGCAAACTCTTATTCGCATTTATGATTTTTTTTAAACCAATTTTGTTGGTTTCGTACACATATCATTTGGAATTAGCAATATAAAGGGAGAAAGGGTGGTCGCAATTTGATACGATCCACTACTCTCCCCTTGACGTGTTGTATGAGCATTATATAAAAGTCACTAATATTCTTTAGTCATGATTTAGATGCAAGTTACAAAGTCGTGGTAATTTCAAAATCCGTTAAATGTGTTTAGATTAACAGTCACATGCTTCACAAAATAATCGAACGATTTGATAAGAGACTCCTTCTCCATCAAGCCCAAGAGATCGAATGCACATATATGAAAATTGTCACAAAGCATTATGATATTAATTAGGTTTCGTATAATCACATACAGATATCTCGATATATCTATCTTGCTTACTCTTAACTAGAATTATATTATTGTCGACTGGTGCTACCAATTATTCGCATAATGTTGCATGGTCATATCTCTACTGTTTCACCAAACTCTTTGCACTTATGACAAGCATGTTTAAAATATATACATAATGCAATACATACGAGTGTAATAGAGTTTTAGGGCCACGACGACGATAATATGAGCTTTAAAATAAAATATAACACTTTATCATACCTTTATCAGCATACATACATTTTTTTATTTATTCAGCTCATTTATCGAGGAAGGTTTTAGGCTATATATCATCATGCCAAGACCAATAGAAACAGAGCACCAATGAAGAATGTTTCAAAATCGGGCACTTTTTTTGCTTTTGAGAGATTTTGTTAGTGTTAGTATTATATACGTTGCCATGGTAACGTGGTAAGTAGTAGTAATAATATTCGTCCAATAGGACAGGCGAAGGAATTAATCCATACTGCCAATTCTGAAGTTATGTGGTAAGTATCAACGCTAACATTTTCAAAGTTTATTTTGTTTTCCTATTCAAAAAGTTTGTACTACTTTTATTACAATTTTAATTTTACATTTATTTAATACATTTTTAAAAAGCGCGTGCGGATCCGCGGGTAACATCTAGTATAAGTATAAATTCAGTCATATGTTTGTTGTATTTCAAAAATCGCCGCGTGAAATGAATAGAATTCCACAACATTACGATCTTCAAATCAAACAAGTCAACATTAGCGGAAACAAGTATTCGTGCACTGACAGCGCCGATCATCGGACAACAGAGAGGTGAAATTCAAATTTTAGCGTTGTACGAACTAGATGATTCCACGAACGAAGTTTGATGGAACAACACAATTCTGTTTTCCTACTAAATTCGAAATTGCGAACTTGTTCGATAATTACTGCTTATGGATTGTTATCAATTTAGGTAATTGATTAACTATCATCTACTATGTCTAGTGATCCGAATATAATGATGGAAAAGTGTTTTTTTTTTTTTTATATTGGACCATTTAGTACAAAAATATGTATATTTATTAAAAAATATTATTAAGTCGTTAAACTTTTTTTTTGTCATAGCAGGCAAACGAACAGGTGGGTCACGCGATGTTAAATTATCACCACCGTCCATAGACACTAACAACACCAGGGGAGTCGAAGTGCGTTGCCAGCCTGTGTTTAGGGGTTAAAAGAGGGAGGGAGAGGGAAGAGGAGAGGGAAGGGAAGGTGATCCTCCGGCGCTCTCACTGAACGCAACAATGCAAGCACTGTTACTTCACGTCAGTGTTTCTATGAGAGGGTGGTACTACCCTGCGCGAACCGACCCATTCATGCTGAGACCAATAATAATTCTACCACCTACAGTTTACTTACAATTAACTTTTACACTGGTATAAACCTATCAATATGTTAACAATCTGTAAAATTTATTTTCGAGTCGATAGCATGATAATTTTAAAATAATATACTAAAGAGATGTTATACAATTTTAGAATCCGTTAAGTACATTATGGAAAAAGTACATATCGCGTGCCCAATAATAGGTCTTTTACCTATGAAATTGCCGTTCTGCAGTACTGGCCATTTCAAATAAAAATAATTTTTGTTTGGCTAAGAATTCTAATTTCAAATTAATGTTATTTTAAAATCATGGAATTCTTTTCCAAAAGTAGTCATTTGTTTATTGATTAGTGTTACATTTTCATCGCATTTCAATCTTTTTTGTCATCATGGATACGTTAAAAATTCGAGTAATTATGGAATATGAGTCCCGCCTGGCAGCAACGCGGCACAAGCGGCACGCAACATCAACGACATTTACGGAGCTAACACTACAAACCAACGCACCATCTGTTATTGGTTTGCTCGCTTCCATTCTGGGTATTTCGACCTAAAAAATGAACCTCGCGGTCGTCCGAAGACTTTGGTCGACAATGACAAATTAAAGACGATTGTGGAAGCTGATGATACACAATCTACGGCTGTATTACCAGCAGCTTTCGACGTTAGCTTCAAAAGAATATTGGGCCATTTGCGTTAAATTGGCAAGGTGAAAAAGCTTGACAAATGAGTGCCCCACGACCTCAATGATCGCCAGCGCGAAGTACGCGTCGAGACGTGCCTTGCACTGCTCAACAGACACACAAATGAAGGAATTTTGAACCGCATTGTTATCTGCGATAAAAAATGGATTCTGTTTGATAACCGCAAGTGCTCAGCAAGTTGGTTGGACCCTGGTTCAGCACCTAAACAATGCCCTAACCGAAAACTTACACCTAGAAAAGTGATGGTCACTGTTTGGTGGTCTAGCGCCGGTGTGATTCATCACAGCTTCTTACCAAACGTGGTAAGCATTACTGCATATGTGTACTGTGAAGAACTGAACACAATGATGGAGAAGCTGGCACATCTCCAACCAGCATTGGTCAATCGCTCGTCTCCGCTGCTCCTGCGCGACCTCATACTGCACAGCAGACGGTCTCCAAATTGCAAGAACTGGGGTTGGAAGTTCTCCGTCATCCACTCTACTCACCAGACCTTGCGCCTACAGACTACTACTTTTTCCAGAATTTGGATAACTCCTTGGTGGGAAAAAAATTCAATACCCGAGAGGCAGTACAAAATGCCTTTGAAGAATTTGTTGCCTCCCGTCCAGCTGATTTCTTGAAGAAGGGCATCAATAAACTACCACTGTGTTGGTAAAGATGCATTGATTGCATGGGTAATTACTTCGATTAATACAAATAAAAAAATTAATGAAAATTTTTTTTTTTAATTTTTTCAAACAAAACGGCATTTTCATAGGTAAAGACCTAATATAAAAGTGCAGATCATAGAAGGTAGGGTTTTATGCCAAAAGGGGAAATAGATTATTTTTTAATTTTAAGGTTAGAAAATGTCTACAACGAGGTTGGTAATAAAAAAGAATTATACGCCATCTTTACATTTAAAACGTGCTATATTAATTAAAGTTTTAGGATTTCAATGCGTAATAATTAGTTAAAACATGCAAGAACTATGATATATTTTTTAATAATACATTTTGCGTTTAATTAATTTGCGTTACATACGCATTCTAGAATATTTCCTACATTGAAGGCCTTTGATTTAGTAAAGTTTACAAAAAATAATGAAGTATCTCAATCTTTTAAGCAAATTCCAGCATATTCCATTACTTACAAACTTCGAAAATATCAGCAGAAATCGGTGATTCTAAGAACCTATGAATACGGCAATGCTAACGCTCAGCGAGAGAGATCACCATTGTAAGCCTCTTACAAATACTTGGAAACACGGACGCTCGCTAAAAGAGTGGAAAAGCCAGGATAATCTGTCTACGACATGATTCTGAAATTAGGCCTCTCTGAGTTTTACATTTAAATTACTTAATTTGAAATCTGCTTTTCAGTCTCTAACACCGTCAAAACCTTATAAAATTGCATTTATCTTTATCTCGGCCATACATACAGTGTTAGAGCTATATATATAAAAACAAAGCTATCAATAAAGTAGGTCACCAATAATGATCGTTTGTAGCATACTCTGTTATTATATAGAACTGGGTCTCTAATAATGTACTGTCATTAATGTCACTACTGTCAATGTCAATTTTGTTTTTGCTCTTCCGTATTTTACTGCGTCATTGGATTGTGCTCACTAAATGTTCTGTGAATTTTAATTTTCAGTCTTTC
Organism: Antheraea pernyi; assembly: GCA_015888305.1. NCBI lineage: Eukaryota > Metazoa > Arthropoda > Insecta > Lepidoptera > Saturniidae > Antheraea > Antheraea pernyi. The sequence goes on from MU158961.1 coordinate 153,867, forward strand.
AGGTGTCAAAATTTTAGAATAAACATCGTTATCTTCGTAATATACTAGTTCAATATATTTACTTTTCGATCATATAAGAAAAACATATACTGAAATACATTACAGGAAAATACTTATTATTTCGACTTGTCGAAGGTTGAAATTTCAAGTATTGAAAGTATTAGGGCTAGACAATGTTTTCTTTTAGTTTTGAGGTTATTGGATTATACATGTTCGACTTACTTTGGTCCTCGCCAAAGAAATAGTGTGGACACATTGGTATTTCACTTGTTTTCACCAGAATTGCGTCTATACGTTTTAAACCGTTTTTATGACTGTATGTACGACATATTGACATCTGTATGATAGATTTAAAAAAGTAAATTTTAAAAAAAAAGTATTAACCGACTTCAATATCAATCAAAAACCCATAAGGCACTAAAAAGCGGAAAATAAATAGTTTATCAAAAATAAAACATATGAATATGTGTGCTACCTAGAGATGTATTGGAAGTCGGTGCCAACCAAACCGAAAATCATATCATCTACAGGTACAAAGTTTAAGTCCACTCTCGCGTCTCTGTAATACAAAAATTTTGGTTGGTACCGACTTCCAGTACATCTCTAGGTAGCACACATATTCATATGTTTTATTTAATTTGATAAACTATTTATTTTCAGCTTTTTAGTGCCTTATGGGTTTTTGATTGATATTGAAGTCGGTTAATACTTTTTTTTGAAAATTTACTTTATTTTTCCATTTTTAGTGTACATAAATATATTTTACTAGCAGTGCCCGCGAACTCCGTTCCGCCTTAAGTATATTAAAATATGCGCATTTTTGCGGTATGGTATCTATCGGTATGGTATGCGATATGGTTTCAATTGGTTGTACAATAAGTAACGTTTGGTACGAACGCAACCTTTTCAGTAATCCGCGATAGTTTCTACCACCAACTCGGCTACCATCGCTTCACACATTATACACCTTAAGTAATGTAATTACAATGCTTGCGTCATGTTGCAACACAGCAACGAACATAAGCACAATAGGCTCCTAAGAATTGAAGAGTTTTTTTTATAATATTGGTGGCAAACGAACATACGGGTCACCTGATGGTAAGTGATCACGGCCGCCCATGGACAATTGCGACACGAGAGGAAACACAGATGCGTTGCCGGCCCTTAAGAAAGGAGTAGGCTCGTTTCTTGAAAGTTTTCTTACTTTGTCACGGATCCCATAATCAGAACCTAACCAAACTCTCATCAAACTACCCTTGAAGTACATCCTTTTCAATAAAAAATGAATCATCGAAATCGGTTAGCGTAATATTGAGTTATTCGTCTATTTGTCGTGTACATACTTAATGCAAATTTAAAACTTATACGGTTTTGCACTGGATGCCGTTGTCGGAACTGTACCAAATTGAAATGGGACCACACTGGAAGTACCAGCTTTCAAATAAAAAAAGAATAATCAAAATCGGTTCACCCAGTCCAAAGTTATGAGGTAACAAACATAAAAAAAAAAAAAAAAAAGACGAATTGATAACCTCCTCCTTTTTTTGAAGTCGGTTAAAAGTAAACTCAATCTGATTTAACGAGTTAATGTCGCTACCTCAAACAAAAAATAAATATATGGCGCCGACTTTACGACTATTGACGACAATATGTACGTTAGTTAATTTTTGTAGAAGCAATTCTTGTTTTAAACCTTACTAATGCAACAACGTTTTTGTTTTTTTCTATGACTCAGAATTAGGTAAAATAGAATAATTCGATCATTTATCTATACGAAATTTTCTAAATGAATACTTTTTATAAGTCGATACCTCTAAAGGTCGACTTACCAACCCTCTACAATATGATTCTCCAATTTTAATGATTATTTTATATACTAAAGCTTTTTGACTATACCTCGCTCTTATAATATCTACATATTTGTAAGCATTACACTATATTAATAAAGGCTGGTAATGAAAAGCAAAACACACCTACATCATGTTACAGCCACTTTAGAACGTTAGCCACAACCTAAGTGAATAAGGAAGACGATGTTCATACTATTTTCGCCTTTGAATGTAAAGCTTTGAGCGAGCCTATCCCCATACGAATAGCCTTCAAAGCCTTACGCCGAGTTGGATTGGGACCGTCTATAAAATTATTTCCGCTACTTTGCAGTACTGGTAGGGAAAATGTTTGCTACAGTGTATACTACATAGAAACTCAGTTTTTGTTTCCACATGATGAAATATTTGCCTCGATTTACTAATTTGTAATATCTATTTCCAATTTAATGACTATATAGTATATATATTAAAAAATACATAACAATCATTTTTTTGACATGATAACGTTTTATAAATCGATGAACGACGGCTCCATGCTCGTAAAAGCATGGCTCATTGTTACGTTCCGCTTGAGCCGAGCGTGCAAGCGCGAGCGCGGAAGAAGCGATAGAAAATTGCGATCGGCCTAAGAGTTCGGCTTGGGACGCATCTACCTCTCTTCCACTCTATCGGCCGATGCGTCCGAGGCGTTATCACGTAAATTTATCGTCCGTAAACTGACTGACAATCAATTTTTTAATAGGAGAATGAGTTCTTACAATGAAACTAGCACAGTGCCGATGAAACCTAGAAAAAGCTGTACTTTGAAAATGGTTATGGAATAAAAGATAGTATTAAACGAGTATCTACATTTATCAGATAAATTTGTTTACTTCTAATGTTACCTTAACAGTCAACAACAACTTGCCAAGTTGGTTGGTTGGTCTTGTGATAAAAAATGATAAAATGAATCCAAACGTTAACATTAGTTGTATGTATTTAAATGCATTTGATACAGAAGCAGTATATCAATAAAGATTAATTTAGGTAATAATTTAACAAATTACTTAGTATTGTGGACTGAAAAATCCTTTTGTTTTTTAACCTGGGCAATCCTACATTGGACACACCACCCTCCCGGGGGAGAGAGTGGGTAGTTTGAGACTCCTACTTACTAAATCCCACGGTGTACATCTGCCGTTATAGTTGGAGTGGTGCGAGATCTCTATAGACCTTCATCGCGCCACCACAACGACTGGTCCTCCGTCAGAAACCTGCTGCAGAGCGCCATCCTAATCGCACACACCGTCCATCTCCTCCGTCCGCCGAACCTATGCAATGAGAAGATGGGACTCCCGACCCATTTTCCCTAGGTCCGGCTACGTTTGTAGAAGAAGATGGGCATAGTACCCCCTCCTTCCACCCCTCTTTCGTTGGCGAAGAGGGCCGCTCTGAGAATCATCCTCGGGGCCCTCTCCGCCACCTCTTTCCGCGAGACGACCTCCTCGCAGAATGAGGTTACAACATCCCAAACAGACTCGCTGCCGAGCAAGATAAAAGCGAAAGAAAACCTACCGCTGCATTCAGACCGAGTGTGCTGCGAAGTGATGGACTGAAATATCCTCAATTGAACAATAATATAAGAGCGACATAACATGAGATATTATTAGTACTTTACGGTTTCAATACTGATCATATTACAAGGTTCATGAATTCTTTAAATGCTTCATTTAAATCATAAAATTTGGTTGTTAGTACATATCTTCAAAGGAAGATATGTTATACATGTGTGCAAATGTTACTATTTATTACGATAAGTAAGAATAGAATCAGAAGAAATAGGATACTTATATAATATTACTATGATCTAAAACTTCAAGCCAAATACATAGAAAGGGTCGATTATATCAGCAGTGACTGGCCATTCGGCAGTATAAAAACGAACTACTATTCATTTCATGACTCGACATACGAAGCCGACATGGCCCGAAGCACTCATAAAAGAACACTCGGTTAAACTGCGAAAATGAAAGATCAATAAAAAAGGATGTCTTAAACCCAATATCAAATACGTCAGATTCCTCAGTATGGCATCAAATCATACATACAATAAGAATGTAAGAATCTAGCGTGTCTTTACTTTTTAGATTTTTGTAAAAAAAATTTTTGGAATGGTGTTTTAGAATAAGTAATAAGATACATTTCAATCGTTTTTAAATCATAAAGCATATCCTCGAGTAACATTTAGTCTTGGTTTCATTAAAATCGGTTCATTCTATCAAAAGTTATTGTAATTTTAATGGCAAAACGACTTAAGTACGAGAGAAAAGTAAATATTTGCTTTTAATTTCATAGGCAGCAAACGGACGGGTGGTTCACCTGATATTAACTGATCACCACCGTCCATAGATACTTACAACACCAGGTGAGTTGCAAGTGCGTTGGCACCCTGTCTTCGGGGAGAGGGGGAGTAAGGAAAGGGGAAAGAGGAGGGGAGGTGCTCCTCCGGCGCTCTCACTGACCGAACGAAACGCAACAATGCAAGCACTGTTACTTCACGTCGTTTTTCTGTGTAGTAGTACCCCGGTCGAGCCGACCCATTCATGCCGACACCATTAATAGCTTCAGCGTAGCTCTACCGCCTACAAAATGGACTTAATTTAGATGACCTTATTTGTTACTGTTTTTTCCAATAGATTCCACGTGGACGGAGTCGCGGGCACAACTAGTATTAAATATATGTAAACGGATCGACTCGGAATACTATTAAGTGAAGTTTATTTTATAATTTAACAGCAAGTTAACTGATATTGTTGCTTTATCAAATGTTAATACACGTTTAAGGCTCCTTGTACTATTTACAATATAACATATAATAACAATAAACTATGCCTTATATTACTCAGGCACAGCTTTCTATTAATGTAAGATTTTATAGAATCAGTTCAGTAGTTCCATAAACAAAACTTTATTTCTTTATAAAAATAGTATATAGATGATTATAAAACACTTCACGTCCATTTTGTTGGTTCCGATAAATAAATCATAACAACACACAATTTGAACTGTTTCCTCTTCCAATTTTCGTAATATTTCGTACAGTGTCACTATTGTTTTAGTATATTTAGTATAGTTCGACTGGCTTAATTAGAATACCTTAATCAAGGGCATATTTTTATTAAAATTATTATTAATTTAAAAAGTCGTGGTGGCCTAGTGGTTTGGTCAGTGGAATATTATTTGAATGTCCGCAGGTTCGAACCTCGGCATGTACCAAAGATTTTTTCGGAATTCGCATACATTTACTAATTTAAATTAGTAACACTATCGGCTGACGGTGAAGGAAAACATCGTGAGGAAACCTGAACCTGAGAAATGTTCTTGTAGTACTACTGTATGTGTGAAAAATATAGAATTGTGGATTTCTCAGAGTTTGAAATCGCCAATACGTCGTGGGATGGCGTGGTGATTACGCCCATACCTTCCTTCAGGAAAGCCTATGGCCCTGCAGTGGGTCTCTTACAGGGTGATGACGAAAATATTTTCATTAACAGGGTCCATCGCAGCCTATAATAATTTATTATTTTAGCGTATCGTATTATTAAAGCGGTGACGTCTTATTTGCTCGCGTATTCGGACACCGCGTTAACGGACGTTGGTTCGCATCCTAGCAACTGATTTGGAGCTTTCGGTGAAGAAATCCATTGTGATGAAATTACAGCAAAATGGTAGGTTTTTTCTAAGCCCGTTTGGCTAGTTACAGCCTCCAGTTGCAAATCTATCGCGAAGCATCTTTTGGTATATTCCGGCAATTGCACTTGAGAGCATGTTCCCTCTCGTATTAGCGGGTTCACCATCTTAGACAATATCATCATATAACATGAGATGAGAGTGAATTTTTGGGGTGTAAGGAGTGTCGAATAACATCATAAGACTTGAGACACCCAAGTCAACCTCACCTGCACGTGGTGCACCCTGCTGAATAACGAACGAGACAATGGCAAAAGCGGGGTGCTAGGGTTTCACAGCCTGACTGGGTCGCAACCACCATGCATGTGGCGGAAAAGCCCGTCATAATGATACACTTCTGCGGGTCGCATTTCGGGATCAGCCTGTACATATCTAGCTTTTCGCAAGCCGGCATGACAGTGGCGGCCATCGATGGATAATGTACCACTCGGTGTTCACCATTGTTTTTGGATTGTACTGTGCTTACCATCAGGCATAGTGCAGTCAATTTACCGTGCTACTAAAAAAAAAACAAATTGTCTTTTCAAAGGACCGAGCTAGTTCGGTCATCCAGGTAGTAATATATAAATTCTAAAAGCATTGGCTTACTTGATTGATTTACTTATAAAAAACAGGACAACATTTATAAGTAGATTTCGGTGGCGTTACTCGTTCTATTGACATCCGACCCACTTAAATTAATACCTTGACCGTTTGCTATGCGAAATTGTGCGAAAATACGTTCCTTTCAGGGTAAATCATCTCAAAACTACTTAACGCATAGAATTATGACTATTCGATGTAAAATTCTTCGTAAATGATTCTAGACTAACTTATTCTTTACAACTAATGCACAACGAAGCGAGTGGGAATCATCTAGTACATATTTAAAACCATAACGGAACTCTTCTAATCGAAACCGCCCTTCCAAAAAAAAGCTGTTATTTATGTAACAAGTGCTTTGTCACAAAGGCAATAAGTGTTCTCCCTTACGCGCGTGAAGGTACTGTAATTGCTTGGCCGAACCGGCGCGGTCTGGCGGCGCGTTGGCGTGGCCTCGAGTAACTAAGATTTATACCTACGGTTAAGGGTCGAAATTCTGTTATACCTGATCCTCAAGATTTCTCGAGAGAGAAGCCTTCATAATGTATTGGTATTATGTAGTGTATCTTACTTTTGACCTTATGACATTAATGCAGACCTTCGAAACCATAAAAGATTACCTCTGATTGTGTATTCATAATGGTATGTTTACATTTTGGGAATGTAATAGACGTTGTCCACAAACGAGTGTGCCTTATTCAGTTAATTTTATGTTCGTCCAGCCGCAGTTCCGCTCAAAGTGTTAATGACCAACAAAAGATAACTATTTTTCATATTTGGCAATTCCCTAAATGCCTTCGTTTCTATTTTACCAAAGGAGTTAAACACCATTTGTATATATGCCTCTCTCTCTCTCACACACACTCTTGGCATCCTATGTCCTCAAACTATCGGGTCAGTGGGCAGAAACAATGCTTCTCCATCTCGATCTGTTGATGGCTTGACGCTTCACCTCACTCCAAGCAAGCACAATTTTCGCACACAGCAAGCCCAATTTTCGCACACAGTTAGCCCAATTTTCGCACACTGCCTCACTACGCATAAAATATGTAATCCGATTACAGGCATCTTAAATGGTGCTATTTCGTATTTTCTATTCTTTTACTTCATTTAAAAATATCATGTTCTATATTACATTGTTCAATGAACACGATTGCACAAGTTTAACAATTTTGTACTTTATAAGCATTTGAATATCTCACGTAATGTTATTAGGTCTAACACGCTAGACCGAGAAGAGAACGGGTGTAAGAGATGTCAAATAACATCTAAGACTTGAGACATCCAAGCCAACCTCACCTGTTATTCACCCTGCTGAATAACGATCGAGGCAATGGCGAAAGCGGGGTGGTAGGCTTTTACAGCCTGACTGGGTCGCAACCACCATATACCTGGCGAAAAAGCCCGTCTTAGTGATTCGCTTTTGCGGGTCGCGTTTCGGGATCAGCCTGTGCATATCCAGTTTTTCGCAGGCCGGCATGACAGCGGCGACCGGCGATGGACAGTGTGTCACTCGGTGGTCGCCATTGTCTTTGGATTGTACTGCGCTTACCATCAGGCACAGTGCAGTCATTTTGCCGTGCTGCTATAAAAAAAATGAGATGCAGCTGCCGGATCTAACTTGGTTTGGCGACAAATCTTCAACTCCAGGGCGGTTGTTAACTAGCCAGTTAAACATCTCTAACACAATGCTATATTTAAACACTATATTTTCCTAAACCGGCAGCTTTCACACTTTGCAGGGTTTTAAGCAAAATCAATTTATTTGTATACTTAAAAACAAAAAAGGAACGAACCCATTAATACAGTGAAAACAATTTATACATAAAGTACTACACTGTAATTATAGTCCTCTTGTATGTTTCTTTCTTTTATCTGTGCTAGTATTCACTTTGATTACCAGAATAGAAATGACATTGTTCTTTTTTTCGAACTGTCTAACCGCTGTTGGTATTGCCTTTCTCAGCTTTACTGGACGTTTCGGGCGAGCACTAAAGGCGCTCAGCCTTATGACAATAGTAGCCGAATGCCGGCTTGGACAATCGCCTTGAATGCATTGCCGCGTATATGCAATAGCTAACTAAACTAGTCTTACATATATGAGTTAATTAGACACGCATTCGCACCTCAATAACTAAACATGTATTTCATATATGACAATTTATCAACAGTTAACTAACCAAATTCGGAGAAATATAAAAAAAAAACAAAAACCCGACATTGGTAACACTGTAGCTTACTTATATAGTTTCTACAAACGTGAGTTGGATACCTCTGTAACCTAATTAAAACTTTACTTATGACACTGATAAGGTTTTAAGGAAGTAGTTTCAAGGTACAAAACTTAGAACTTTAGAAGAAATATGGGTATCCCGCGTATCGATGAATCATCATGCAGCCTTAAATGTAAGTATGTCATTCATAATGTTTATAGAAAATTCTACATAGTACTCAGATATTTCTTAAATATTCAATTAGTGTACAGCTCGTAAAATATATATAAAGAAATGAAATGAATGATTAATAAAGAAATATTAACAAGTACACTGGAACTGTAAAACATAAGCAGAACATAGCAAAACACCAAATAATTTAATGTAAATCTGCACAAATTTTGCTTTATTACGATTTATTACCACTAAAATAAAGAAATAAATTTATTGGAAGTCACTGGAATAGAACACAAACGAAGACTAACCCGATACGTGTGGCTAATACCTCTTAATCCAAATTCTTGTTTGAGATAAAGTATTATCCGCTTTGTAAGGATTAGGATACAGGATAAACTAAAAGATCTTGGAAATTAGGTCAGGAAACAGGGAACGTAGCTGAGATTTCATCAGTTATATTAAAAGCCGGACCGGAATTCATTAATTATTTTAGAAATGATTTTTTTTGTGAATAATGAATATTTATATGGAAACTAGCAGTCTAGCTAGCTTCGAACGGGTGTACCAATGAAGTAATGAGGTCAAATATTCTCTTTACAGTACGTTACCGTCTTATATATATATATAATATGTCATAGGAGGCAATCCAACAGGTGGGGCGCACCTGATGTTAAGTGATCACCACCGTCTATAGACACTTACAACATCAGGGGAATCGCAAGTGCATTGCGAACCTGTGTTTGTGGGAGGGGAGGTGGGCTTCTGACGCTCTCACAGTCACTGACCGAACGAAACGCAACAATGCAAGCACTGTTACTTCATACAGGTGTTTCTGTGCGAGGGTGCTACTACCCTGGGTGAGCCGACCCATTCATGCTGAAACCAGTAATAGCTTCAGTGTGGCTCTACCACCAGTAAAGTTAGGAACTGAGCAACTAAACGTCAATATGTCAATTCTATTTTGAACATCCAATTTTAAACATCTCCCTACTGTCTTCTGTCTCATGCATTCCCTTTTTTATATGAAGATTATAATCAACATTTTTCTCTTTTCCGTACGATTTATGAAAGGTTATCTTTCATACAAACCTTGTCCTGATAATTACACAGAAAACAAAGAAAAATTAACCAATTAGGTGCAGTCGCTCTGAACTGATACGCTTATACACTTCGGCAATTGATTTTTAGTTATTAACATACTTATTTATCGTTTATCTGTGTGGAATTTTATATATTAACTAGCTCTTACCCGCGGCTCCGCACGCTCTTTTTTAAAATGTATTAAAGAAATGTAAAATTGTGGGTGGGTGTGTACATTACAGAAACGCTTTTTCAAAAACATTTGTAACTTCGACACGAACGCCATCTAGTGTAACATGTAACGTGTACATTAGATATATGAATACTAATAATATATCGAATGGGATGGGATTTATCATCAGCAACATACCTGGATTTTCAACCTACTATATACCAAACTCAGTACTCACTAACACTATATAAGAAAGTAATGAAAATTATAAGCTATACATTATCGAATAATATATCTTAAATCTTTTATTATATAGATATAATATTTCCGTGTTATTCTTATACGTTGCTATAAACGCTGAGTTATGTAGAAGCAAACGCGGTAAATAAAACAATATGGCAGCCAAATTGACCAAAAAGATGATATAATTCATATTACATACAAATATATGACTTTCAATTAGGTATATTTATTATTATTGGAGTCCAGTAAGGTACACATCTATCGCGGTTGTAACATATGTTTGATTAATTTCACACGAACGAATGCCCAGGTAGCAGTTAATCACTACATAGTGTACCAATTGAAATAAAAAAATAATCATTAAAATCGGTTCACAATTGACTAAAATATCGATTAAAATACATAAAATAAAGTAAATTTTCAAAAAAAAGTATTAACCGACTTCAATATCAATCAAAAACCCATAAGGCACTAAAAAGCGGAAAATAAATAGTTTATCAAATAAAGCCCACGAACTCCGTTCCGCCTTAAGTATATTAAAATATGCGCATTTTTGCGGTATGGTATGACAGATAGACAGACAGACAGACAGACAGACAGATAGACAGACAGACAGACAGACAGACAGATAGACAGACAGACAGACAGACAGACAGATAGACAGACAGACAGACAGACAGACAGATAGACAGACAGACAGACAGACAGACAGATAGACAGACAGACAGACAGACAGACAGATAGACAGACAGACAGACAGACAGACAGATAGACAGACAGACAGACAGACAGACAGATAGACAGACAGACAGACAGACAGACAGATAGACAGACAGACAGACAGACAGACAGATAGACAGACAGACAGACAGACAGACAGATAGACAGACAGACAGACAGACAGACAGATAGACAGACAGACAGACAGACAGACAGATAGACAGACAGACAGACAGACAGACAGATAGACAGACAGACAGACAGACAGACAGATAGACAGACAGACAGACAGACAGACAGATAGACAGACAGACAGACAGACAGACAGATAGACAGACAGACAGACAGACAGACAGATAGACAGACAGACAGACAGACAGACAGATAGACAGACAGACAGACAGACAGACAGATAGACAGACAGACAGACAGACAGACAGATAGACAGACAGACAGACAGACAGACAGATAGACAGACAGACAGACAGACAGACAGATAGACAGACAGACAGACAGACAGACAGATAGACAGACAGACAGACAGACAGACAGATAGACAGACAGACAGACAGACAGACAGATAGACAGACAGACAGACAGACAGACAGATAGACAGACAGACAGACAGACAGACAGATAGACAGACAGACAGACAGACAGACAGATAGACAGACAGACAGACAGACAGACAGATAGACAGACAGACAGACAGACAGACAGATAGACAGACAGACAGACAGACAGACAGATAGACAGACAGACAGACAGACAGACAGATAGACAGACAGACAGACAGACAGACAGATAGACAGACAGACAGACAGACAGACAGATAGACAGACAGACAGACAGACAGACAGATAGACAGACAGACAGACAGACAGACAGATAGACAGACAGACAGACAGACAGACAGATAGACAGACAGACAGACAGACAGACAGATAGACAGACAGACAGACAGACAGACAGATAGACAGACAGACAGACAGACAGACAGATAGACAGACAGACAGACAGACAGACAGATAGACAGACAGACAGACAGACAGACAGATAGACAGACAGACAGACAGACAGACAGATAGACAGACAGACAGACAGACAGACAGATAGACAGACAGACAGACAGACAGACAGATAGACAGACAGACAGACAGACAGACAGATAGACAGACAGACAGACAGACAGACAGATAGACAGACAGACAGACAGACAGACAGATAGACAGACAGACAGACAGACAGACAGATAGACAGACAGACAGACAGACAGACAGATAGACAGACAGACAGACAGACAGACAGATAGACAGACAGACAGACAGACAGACAGATAGACAGACAGACAGACAGACAGACAGATAGACAGACAGACAGACAGACAGACAGATAGACAGACAGACAGACAGACAGACAGATAGACAGACAGACAGACAGACAGACAGATAGACAGACAGACAGACAGACAGACAGATAGACAGACAGACAGACAGACAGACAGATAGACAGACAGACAGACAGACAGACAGATAGACAGACAGACAGACAGACAGACAGATAGACAGACAGACAGACAGACAGACAGATAGACAGACAGACAGACAGACAGACAGATAGACAGACAGACAGACAGACAGACAGATAGACAGACAGACAGACAGACAGACAGATAGACAGACAGACAGACAGACAGACAGATAGACAGACAGACAGACAGACAGACAGATAGACAGACAGACAGACAGACAGACAGATAGACAGACAGACAGACAGACAGACAGATAGACAGACAGACAGACAGACAGACAGATAGACAGACAGACAGACAGACAGACAGATAGACAGACAGACAGACAGACAGACAGATAGACAGACAGACAGACAGACAGACAGATAGACAGACAGACAGACAGACAGACAGATAGACAGACAGACAGACAGACAGACAGATAGACAGACAGACAGACAGACAGACAGATAGACAGACAGACAGACAGACAGACAGATAGACAGACAGACAGACAGACAGACAGATAGACAGACAGACAGACAGACAGACAGATAGACAGACAGACAGACAGACAGACAGATAGACAGACAGACAGACAGACAGACAGACAGACAGACAGACAGACAGACAGACAGACAGACAGACAGACAGACAGACAGACAGACAGACAGACAGACAGACAGACAGACAGACAGACAGACAGACAGACAGACAGACAGACAGACAGACAGACAGACAGACAGACAGACAGACAGACAGACAGACAGACAGACAGACAGACAGACAGACAGACAGACAGACAGACAGACAGACAGACAGACAGACAGACAGACAGACAGACAGACAGACAGACAGACAGACAGACAGACAGACAGACAGACAGACAGACAGACAGACAGACAGACAGACAGACAGACAGACAGACAGACAGACAGACAGACAGACAGACAGACAGACAGACAGACAGACAGACAGACAGACAGACAGACAGACAGACAGACAGACAGACAGACAGACAGACAGACAGACAGACAGACAGACAGACAGACAGACAGACAGACAGACAGACAGACAGACAGACAGACAGACAGACAGACAGACAGACAGACAGACAGACAGACAGACAGACAGACAGACAGACAAACATACAAAAAGACAGACAGACAGACAGACAGACAGACAGACAGACAGACAGACAGACAGACAGACAGACAGACAGACAGACAGACAGACAGACAGACAGACAGACAGACAGACAGACAGACAGACAGACAGACAGACAGACAGACAGACAGACAGACAGACAGACAGACAGACAGACAGACAGACAGACAGACAGACAGACAGACAGACAGACAGACAGACAGACAGACAGACAAACAAACAAACTCTTCAGCTTTATATATTAGTATAGATTAATTTTTCTGTATATCTTTGCTAAATTACTAGCAACTACGAGCGACTTCGTCCACGTTCGATTTATTAAGCATTAAATTTAATAATAATAAAATATAGCGTAACGATACTTAATTATGCATTATAACCTTTTCCGCAAAATAACTCTTTAGAGTGTCAACTTGCATTGTGATTGGATAATTTAACAATCTCATATATTATAGGATCAATAATATTATAAATAAAAAGCTGTAGATATATCGTAAGCGCTTCGACAGTGCGTTGTTAAAACTTGGCTACCTCGCAAATGTGACGTAGTCCCGTCAATCCGTATCTAAACACTATTTCTTTTTCACCATCGAGATTGAGAATACGCCATCTTACTTCCACATTTTATCTAAGATAGTTTAGCGTTACAATATTATATTAGGTATGTGTGCGTTATCGTGCCATTTGTTTCGTCAAAATATCATCTATATGCTGTCAGGTATTTATATCTAATTTGGATGGGCTAAGCGACAAGTTAGTGGTAAGTTAACATGCAGTTTGACATCTTCGTCTATATCATATAAAGCTGGTCATGATATATATATATATATATATATATCCGTATAAGTATTCATCCGGCTTATATGTAACCATTAAGTCATATGGCTGTAAACGTAACATGATTATTTGAAGTCTTGGAGCAATACTAAATAAAGGTTGAGACAATGGGTTTGTGATTGGTTTCAACTAATAATTTATGACCATATACAAATTGATGAAACTTTGAGCAGCCAAACAATGTTTCTAAAAGCGCCTTCTCTATTTACGAATAGTTTTGTTGTGACTTTGTTAGTGAGGCGGAACCATAAGCAATTGGATTTCATGAGATATGACTGATTTTTTATTTAATTTTATAGGATAAAAAATTAGATAAATAGCGAGTAGAACTCACGCTCTGAGGGTTCCGTACTAATACATAACGTCGAAACCAGAAACTTCCATATTATACCAAACTTCTTTCCTTTCTAAGTGATATTAAGTCGCGCTGATCGAATTTCACGTAAAAGTTATGTTTATTTTATTTTCCATCAAACTTTAAATCCGTGTCGTTGGATGAAATAAGAAACTGTAACAATAAAGCAAACTTTTACATTTATTTGAATAACATTAAGGTTTTATACCAGACTGTAGATTCTCGCAACCTTTGATCGTAAAGCGAGTAAGTTACAACAGCGTAGTAACGAAGTTGGGATATGTGAGCATCTATCTAATTACTCTATGTTATAATTATTCAGTGAATTAGGGAGTATAATTACAAAGTAATATAATTAGAAGGCATTCGTGTATAACTCATAATAAGCAGATGGAGACATCAACACTGAAATATATATGTCATTATCTTATATATTAATACGTGAAGCCAAAACTTTGTAAAACTTTTTAAGCAAATTGCGCGAACGGATGAATTTGAAATTTAGCATAGTTAAAGTTTATATGGCAGAGAAGTACAGAAAGCTATTGTTTTTAATATAAAATGCATTACAAGCATATTAAATTAATTTAAATATACATTACTCACACTACTGCTTGAATTTTACACAACATATAAACACATGTAAATGATAAGACGTTTCTGATGTTCCTTCTTACGTTCTAATTACCTTTTCAATATTTTTAACATAACTGACGTTCGAATGTCGACCACTGGGCGCCCACTAGTATTTCAAAATGCGATAAATCAAATTTTAGCCGTTTCTTATATTTTACTTTATTTTTCAAAATCTTCAATTTTTTTTACATTTATTATATGACGATCATAAAAAAACTAAAAACCTTATGAACGGCAAAATTTAGACTACGTTCTCAGTGTATAAAAATTGGAATTTAAAAAAATATACAAACATGTTATATGAAAGGATTAAAATTGGATTCAGTTCGTTTTGAAATATAACAACACAATATGTATGCATAGAATGACCCATACAAAATCATCAAAGACGACCTGTTCTAGATTTTCCTTAAACATTGTGGATTTAACGACTTTTGGCATAACGATATTTTTCGCAAACGTCACCTCCGGTCTACACAAAGGAAAGGAGAGTTTTATTTCCGTATTTTTCCGTGTTTATCTGTAAATATTTCCCTGTTAGGGGTTTACTTTCTAATTCTACAATGTATTTCTTATGAATTACAAAAACGTTTTCAACTAATTCTATCAATGGATTCGTTCATTAATCGATCGTGCTGTAATCTACTAGGTAATTAGAAATCTGTACGAGCAGTCAACTGCAGACCGATAGTTTATTACAAACTCTACTATTGAATTAACCTTTTTTAACGATTTGAACAGTGAATGAAAGTGAACCGTCATGCCCGGAATGGTGACAGGCTGAATCATGTATACTCAGCGTTAGTAATTATCAACCACGTTAACTTTTTTTTTTATTGTAGCTCGGGAAAATGACTGCATAGCCTGATGGTAAGCACAGTACAATGCAAAAACAATGGGGACCACCGAGTGACTCACTATTCATCGCTGGTCGCCGCTGTCATGCCAGCCTGCGAAAAGCTGGATATGCACAGGCTGATCCCGAAACGCGACCTGCAGAAGCGAATCACTATGACGGGCTTTTTCGCCATATACATGGTGGTTGCGACACAGTCAGGCTGTAAAACCCTACCACCACGCTTTCACCATTGCCTAGTTCGTTATTCAGCAGGTGAGGTTGGCTTGGGTGTCTCAAGTCTTATGATATTACTCGACACCCCTTACACCCTTATCCTTACCTTACAACCCCAACTATCTAAAAGAGTGCATTGTTTTTTAAGATTTCCAGTTTTTATACACCGAGAATGTAGACCAAATTTTGCCATTCAGATGGTTTTTAGTTTTAAAATTTACATTTTAGTACAAAATTTGGAGATTTTGAAAAATAACGTAAAATATTAGGGACGGCTAAAATTGGATGTAACTTATTTTGAAATTTAATGACTAAAATATATAGAAACTTAATATACATGTATATATTTATAAGTCTTCAGTGCTGTTGGACAGAACCACATTTTTTTTTAATAAGAATATAATTCAGATTTTCTTCTCTTTTATGGACATTCAGTTAAATGCTTAAAAATTTTGCTATTACTGATTTTAGCATGAATGGGTCGGCTCGTCCAGGGTAGTATCACCCTCTCACAGAAAACCGACGTGAAGTAATAGGGCTTCCATTGTTGCGTTTCGTTCGGTCAGTGAGAGCACCGGAGGCACCTCTCTTATTCCCTTCCCCCTCCCTTGCCCCTTACCCCATGGCGAAAGATTTCCTTCATGGTGATAGCTAGACAGTTGGGCATTACGTAAAAACCTATCACCATGTTCACGTCATGATGTTTTCCATCAGAAGTTACGGCTCATTGAATACATTCAAACCTACGTCAATCGATGCAGTGTGTAAACACACCACTGCTCCACCATCATTGTTTAGGAAACGTAGGTTACAATGATGAACATAATAATAATAGGATCTCGAAGTCCTCAGATTCGAAAGAAATCAAAACACTATATAATTTAAGTCCTGAAAAGGTGCTTATGAACGTCAAAACTACCGCTTTTCATAGCACATATTTATAAAAAATACATTTTTTCATTTGGTTTTGTACGATGCCCAGAAAAGGATGTTGTTTCCAAACGTCACCATAGTTCATATATTGATCCATTCCACCATAGCCTTTTAACAGCAAAACCAGCTTATCATGACGTTTGAATTTAAATGAATAGATGTATATGCTACTATTGTTATAAATATAACTTAAAATACAACACTTAAGTAAAGGACATGTAAAAAAAATAACATCGTCACACATACGAATTTCACTATCCCTCATAAAACACAAGCGCCGATAAACTACCGAGCGCTACAATAAAAGACTGTAAGATAAAAATCGAAAGTATTTGCAATTTCAATTATTTTTATTTATTTCCGCGATACGCATTCTTTTTACATTCAATCGTAACAAACATTCTATAAGGCACTAACAGTAAGCGGAAGTTATTAGCGGAAAATTCTTTAAATTTTGAATTACTGTGAACGTAATTAGGTGCCGTTTAACAAATTCCCTATAGCTTACGAGTACTGTGTATACAGCCGACAACATTATTGAACCGAATGGCATGGTACCTCCCTGTCATAGGCCTTTCACATTTCCGTCTTTCTCGATAAGATTCGGTTCTGATCGGGTGGCTAACACACCACTGGTCTCCATTACACTGCGCCACAATACACAGCCCACCTTTATTTATTGGGACATAATATAAGACTATAAGAATCTTACTTCATTAGATTAAAAATTTAGATGTCCTCATTATCCTTGCATTCTATACATTAAAACGATTCCGAAATAAACATATATTTAGTGGAATTACAAGGAATTCCCACATACTTGTGTTATTATGTCTAATGCCTTTAATCTACAAACAGTTTCAAATGTGTAACGGTATCACCTACTGAGTTATTTATTTGTTGCAAAGAATTGCTTAGTATATCATGAACACAATGAGAAAGGATTATTTTACCAACGAATATCGATAAAACATAAAATAAAGACGGAAAGTCAAAACAATATTTTGCGGTAACTTGTCGCCGTTTACATCAAAAGTATAAGGTTTATTATATAAAAATACAATCGATTAAAAACGTTAATTTTTTTATATACTTATCATTCATAATCGCTACATATTATAAAACAAAGTTCTCCGCCGCGTCTGTCTGTCCGTTCGCAATAAACTTGTGATTAATAGAAAGAGTGATTTACGAGGAAGGTTTAGTTAGGTGTACAAGATTTTATGTCATTTTTTTTGTATGTGGTACAACACAATGCGGTGCTGTTATATTATTTTACAAGTAATTATAACTTATTAGAGATAATATAAAATAATAATACAATAAATTGGTTGAAATAAAACGATAATCGTTTGAAAGTGTCGGAAAAAGTCAAGCCGCCTGGGAGCTTTCGTCGAAAACGCTGCCAAATCCCTTTGAAGATATAAAAAAACAATTAAGGTAATAAACGACCCAGAAAAAGTTGCGGGTATCAATTAGTATAGGACAATTTGAAAATTAGAAACTCATTATTTTCAGTCGGTGTCAGTTTTATTTGCCGAAAGTTGACAACGCAATTAATTAGTACAATGCTCTCATTCAAACATAGACGTAAAAATTACATTTGAAGTTCCTCATTTAGCTGAACATTAGTTATTGTGATAAAATAATAATACCGAAGACTTAACCTGAAAGAACGGACTTAATGCTATCCAATAAAAGACCAAATTACCGAACCGCACGAATTCCAAAGTGAGAGCGGAACGTTGGTTCCGTATATAGGATAACAGCTGGAATCATCGGAATTTGGCCGTAGCGCTACAGCTCAGATTGAAACTCGGAATTTTTCGAGTTACTTCACTTCAATAACAGAAGTTATGTGAACGGGTTAAAGTACTTTAGGTCGTTATAAATCATAATACATCGTATGTGTCAACGTTTTTAACTAAATATAACAGAATTAAACAAGGATTTAAGGATAAAAAAGAAGTTATACTTCTTTGGCGTACAAGATAAAAATCTTTTTATTGTTCACCTCATTCTACGTTTGTAGAAAAAACGACACTAACAATAGAAAGAAGGTATTTAATACATTGAAAGTTTTAATACAAAAACATAGAAACAACAAATACAAAGAAACAAAATGTTGACTATAGCTAACTTCATGGTGTCGGTTTTTTGTGACGGTGTGCGCGCGCATCGTAGAAATTTACTCTTAACCTTTTTACCCTAACGCGCCAAATGAAGTATAACTTCGAAAATCAAATACAAGTTAATTATATTTGAAACTAGCTGATATTTCAGCTTTATTATCCTAACAAGACAGGGAAAATTCAAAAATCAAAGAAGAATACACCGTCTTCAAGAAAACAAGAACAGAAAAGTGTTAAATAATATTCTATTTACTTCATTTTACACAACACTTAATTTAGAAAAATATCCTAAGATCCAATCAATTCAAATATTACCTATTATATATTTGATCATTAAAAACCCCATCCAATTCGAATCAGTAGTTTTTGAGAAAAGTGGGGACATACAGACAAATAAACATACGGGTTGAAAACAGAACTACCTTTCTTGAAGTCAGTTAAAAATCGTAATTATCACACCACTGGCCCCATTTCTCTTTCACTTTAACTATCGTCATATATTAAAGCAATTCAAAATGGAAACCTTGGAAGAGCCTATAAATTTTCTTGATTTAATGTTTTTGTTTAAGCTCTTCAACAACTACATAGATAGCCCTGAATTACTGAGCTTGTTTGGATTCTGATTTCCTTCTTAATATCCCCGGCATTCTATTAACCTTTTCAATCATCCTTTTAGAAATACTGTTTTAGGTCAAAATTCTCCAGTGTCCAGAACAAGTAACTTATATAATAAATAGAAGAAGTTAGATATATTTGGCATAACATTATCAAAATCTAAATATTTAATCAGGTATGAGACTTGTTAACTTACATTTTTTTCTTTTTAATTTAGTTTTTTTTATGTCATAGCAGGCAAACGAACATGTGGGTCACGTGATGTAAGTGATCACCACCGTCCATAGACACTAACAACACCAGTGCAGTCGAAAGTGTGTAGCTAGCCTGTTTTTGGGGAAAGAGAGGGGGAAAGGTGAGGGATAGGGAAGAGACGTGGGCCTCCGGCGCTCTCACTGACCTAACGAAACGCAACAATGTACGCACTGTTACTTCACGTCGATTTTCTATGAGAGGATGGTAGTACCCCGGACGAGCCGACCCATTCATGCTGAAACCAATAATAACTTCAGCGTGGCTCTACCACCTACAATGTTCTAGCTAGTTCAACCTTTATGTTCTAGCATAAAAATATTTTCACTTTTAATTAATGTGTACTATGCAAGTTGTGTTTACTTAAGAAACTGTACATCGTATTACATTGATTAAAGTAATAATTTTTGTTTAGAATAAGCCGATGTAACAATTACTGTAAACCTATTAAATAAATAAATAAATTTCTCCATGGGACGAAAAAACATATTGCTCACCGGGTAGTGCTTGCAAAAAGATTCTTAAATCGTTAATAACGTTATATTACATGAAACTGACGTGATAACCCTTTTGAAGTGAAACTTCTTTAGGCGCATGAGGGTAAAAATTTTACAGATGTAACGTCACGCAGGTATGCAACGGAAGTGACGTCATTTTTTCATCTTTAGATCATTAGATTTTTCATCTATTTTTCAAGTCTCGGAAATCTAAAGTTTTAGATTTGTATAAATATAAACAAGACTTATAAATTAGTTCGTCAAAGAAGTTTCACTTCTGACATGTGTACTTTGTACGCACGCACTTTTTTTTATATAAAAACCAAGAGTTTGAGAACCAAAACTAAAAACAAATGATCGAAAACTATTCAAGAAATAATAACAGATGCACGAAGAGACACGGGCAAAGGTAGTTATATATTTAATTAATAGAATTAAAATCAAGACTATTATCTTCATCACTGTAAAATCTTTTTGTATAACACTTAAAACTCGCCGTTACATTTTACGAGGAAAGTAAAACACAGCCATCTCAATTTTTGCTGAAATAACGTTACCCGGCCCGCTAACTTAGATTCATGGATTTCGAACAACATTCGTTGAAAACTTTACACCGTAAAGTATTTCCCCTGTACCACTAAATTAAGTTATACCGTAATTTATAGTACGTACTAACCTAACAGTTTAAGTGGAGGTGCGTAAAGCACTTACAACTTCATCAGTACGTAGCGGCCACCTAATTACAGTACTCGAATATATTTTATTTCTTTTATGTGCTTGTTACTACGATTTATGGGATTCAAAATGTATCCAGAAATACGAGAGCGTTTGTTGTTAATGTTTAATCTAATCCCTCTGGAAATAAAGACTATAATCGTTTGTGAAATAGATACATCCTTACGAAATGCCGAGTATTTTGGCGAATATTTGGGAAAATAAATGTAGAAACGGTGAAGTTAATTTATTTAGAATTATCTATGGACGTCGTGTCGATTGCGTGAACTACAAAATCAGACTAAAGGTGTTTTTTTTTCAAATAATACTTTTTAACTAATCCGTTATTGAAAAGTCTTCTTGTTGGTATAGTTATAAAAGATTAATAGATTCAATTAAAATTTACGTCAGTATATAACATTTTTAGTTTACTTAGTCATGTAAATGCAGTCACTGTTATTTAAACACAAAAGTTTGATTTTCAATATTACCCATTTTGATCTCGTCACGGCGAACGGCATGACGCCCGCTTATGCCGTCATGCCTCTACGACATACTCCCTTGTATGTGAGTGCGCGCGTATACTATATACTTCATTGCATCTGTGTGTGAACAGCCTACTATTTATATCTCACACATTTCAATTATACATTTTAAAGTGTGTTTTTGGTAAATTCTATTCTAAACAACTTTCTACTTTATTATACTACTTACTGGTGTATATAAAGATGGCAACAGCAATATAATAAAAACAACTTGTAACAAAATATACAGCAAAACGCGTCCATAAAATAATTCTATGCTTAAAAAAATTGTGTAAACTGATTTAGTGATTTTCGAATTAAAGCATAGGTACTAACTAACGGACAGATAAACAGACAATGCCCGTTGCCTTTAATAATATGTGAGTGATAGAGGTATAGGTATTTTGAGATATTGTGATTTATTAAACAACAATGCGACCACAGAGCTATTAATTGCTACAATTAAAAAGGTTGTCATTTAAACTAGTTAAATATTAAAATTGATTTCATCATTTCGAATATCAACCGTTATGTGTTTACTTACGATCAATTTGTTTTGGTATCCGAAAACTATATTATATTTTGCATTAATTTGTTTATTTGTGGTCGCGTGCTTATTTTAGTTGCTTGATTGTCGCTTATAATACAAATACATGGTTTCAAATATTATAATTATCCATTTGCATAATTGAAATGTACTAACTACTTTTCAACTCTCAAATATTGTGAGTTAACTTAGTCACACTTAATAATATATATATTTTTTAAACGAACAGGTTGGTCACTTGATGTTAAATGATCACCACCGTCGATAGACACTAGCAACACCAGGAGAGTTGCAAGTGCGTTGCCAGCCTGTGTTTGAAGTGAGGAGAAGGGAGAAAGGGGAGGTGGGTATCCGGCGCTCTCACTGACCGAACGAAACGCAACAATGCAAGCACTGTTACTTCACATCGGTTTTCTGTGAGAATGTGGTACTACCCCGTCGCGAGCTGACTCATTCATGCTGAAACCAGTAATAGTTTCAGCGTGGCTCTACCACCATAAAAAATCTTCGAATGCCATGTAGTGATATTTATATTTTATCCATAATCTTGTGTTATTTGGCTCTGTATTGTGTAATGTTGGTGACGCGTTACGTAATATAGTTTGGTTACTGTGCACAAGTGCAGTGGATCGGAAATTATACCACGGAGCATGGATTCTGACTTGCCACAAAAACTCCATGGAAAGTTCTAACAAAATGGCCACCATTTTGTTAGTTCATTGAAATTATTATATCAAGGAACTTGTAATATCGATACTCACTTGACAATGGCAGTAATAGTCTACTAGAAGACTGGTTTCTAAAAAAAATAGAAGAAGAAGAGTAATAGTGTTGCAAGAGCAAATACCCGCCTGAATCCGAACTAATTCTTCCTTCCACAAGGTAATATTAACCTCACAAAAAATGCCAACAAAAAACTAATTCGGTAATCCCTTATAGTAACAAATAAGTATAGTAAATGTAACGTACATATAACGTAACTAATCTAAACACAACAATGTCACAAATGACCACGCAAGCATATTATAGAAGAACTTGTTCGTCCTTAATTAATATGTGTATATAATTATACCGAATTTGATGTATTGTTGCACTGAGAATACATGCTCACACTGTTTGACTTTAACAAAGGTGTGTCACATTGTTAAGGTAAAGTTTATAACCTATAAACGATTAAATCGTATATTATCATTATTTTATATTGAGTTACCCATGGGTATTGTCATACCGTTTCTCAGTAAAAGTAATTGACATAAAATACAAAGTACATACAGATACAAAAGTGGAACGAGCTCTGATAGTACTCTACACTATTATTAAAATCCCTTTTTAACTTTCTGACTTTTGTTGTTGCTTGTATTAGATTATAAGTCCAGAATAGACCTGTATTCAGCCTTAGTATAACGCGCTCACGTGGCTAATAAAATCGAGGGACGAAGTAAAGTTATTAAAACTTGATTTATACCAATGCTAACCTTTATAGTAAATGTCAAGTTTCGAGGCATGATATTTGTTTGCAATAGTCGGAACAATATGTCCTTGTTCCCACGTATCGATGAGTCAACATGCCGTCCTAACTATCATTATGAGTTTAGTCGAGAAATTTCTAGGGAAGTTTAGATTGTTCCTGATATTTCCTTAGTGTGTTGGGAAATAATGCATTTTTGTTGGCCTTTAAAGTATGTTTAAATAAAAAAGCACGAACAATTTTATAACCGCCCTAGAGAGTAGTAAAGAATTCAATGATTGCCTAGCGTTAAAAAGGCAAGAGAAACGTAAGCAACAAGTATCTAAGTAATATATATTAATAGACACAGAAAACCGACGTGACGTAATAGTGCTTCCATTGTTGTTTGTTGTTTCGTTCTGTCAGTGAGAGCACCGGAGGCACCCCTCCCATTCCCTTCCCACTCTCCCCGGTGCTTTTTGTACCCGGTGCTGGTTGCGACTCCCCTGATGTTGCTAGTATCTATGGATAACGGTGATCACTTAACATCAGGCTACCCGCTTGTTCGTTTGCCTCCAATGACATAAAAAAAAAGGATTTATACTATGAAGGTATCAAATACTGATCGTTTAATATTATGTACAAACGTCTGTGTGAACTCTAAATAGTTTGCTTGTTAATGTTGATGGTCAAGATACATTTCGTGTTTCTGCATCATTGTAGTTAGTTCACGGCACACGGTCGGGTTGCCAAGCTCCCTAGAACGTGCAATTAGCAATGGTAATTAATAGTCACCAGATGCTCTATTAAGTTTATTGTAGTGGCTCTTGTCTTAATAGCATGCCCGCAATAATTTAGTTTATCAGTCAATATATATTGGGCACAATTTGTGTTCATTTATCAAGTGCCTTTCTAGCGTAATCAAATGGGGGGCCATCATTGATTCCGTCAAAGTTACATTTTGTACGTATTAGCAATTAAACACAATCTCCGATGACGTAAAATAACGTAGTGATCTAATATAGTAAGCATGCTAAATCTACAAGATGACTGGTTGTCAAGTGAAACTTTTGAAACACACTTATATGTTATGTGTTACTTTCAACTTTATTATGATAGGTAGATAGACGAGTTTTGTTAGATAGCTCTTCCACAATACTTTCATTCCCTTTGGACGTTCTCCTTCAACGAAACGATTTGAAACTTTTTTCTATTGTAGCGCGGCAAAATGACTGCACAGTGCCTGATGGAAGCACAGTACTACAATCCAAAAACAATGGCGACCACCGAGTGACACACTATCCATCGCCGGTCGCCGCTGTCATGCCGGCCTACCAGGCTGGATATGCACAGGCTGATCCCGAAACGCGACCCGCAGAAGCGAGTCACTATGACGGGCTTTTTCGCCAAATACATGGTGGTTGCGATCAGGCTGTAAAACACTACCACCCCGCTTTCGCCATTGTCTCGTTCGTTATTCAGCAGGGTGCATCACGTGCAGGTGAGGTTGGCTTGGATGTCTCAAGTCTTCGATGTACGCGATCGATCATCAAGACACCGATATTGCACAACATTACGTGCAAATTGCACGATTTATACATTATTAGTGGGCGCCCAATGGTAGTAGACATTCGACCATAGTTCACTGATTTTTTAAAGTTTGAATTTTATTAGGTTTAATATCATTGTTGAATGTAGAATGAAAAAGGGTAATTGGAATGTAAGAGTAAAATAATACATACAGTCGAGCATAGTAACCTCCTTCACAACCTTTTTTGAAGTCCTTTATTGACAGATGTCAAAATGTCTTTTTTATTTACATGTGTGTATATGTTGTGTAAAATTGAAGCATTAGTGTGAGTAATGCATATTTTAATTAATTTAATGTACTTCTATTGCATTTTATATAAAATGCATAGCTTTCTGTACTTCTCCTCCATTCTCCATTCTCCTCCTTCATCCGTTCGCGCATTTCTCTCAAAAAGGAATACAAAGTTTGGGGTTCACGTATTAATATATATGATATATTAAACATGACATATGTCTATTGCATAATAGGTGTTAACCTCTATACCGCATGTCTTCACTACCGATCAGTCCCCGGCGGTCAATTTGCACAAGTAATTAATGGTTAACAGATGTCCAATTATGTACGTCGAAAGGGATCTTGTCTTCGATGTTATGTTTGTAAAGTCTACGATTCTAATTACTACCTCAAATATGTTAGTAATACTTTTAACTCTTTTAAAAGAGTTGGTAATTATTTTAGCATGCACATGCAAACATATAGTTTATGATTTTCTTTGGTTTTTTGTTAAATCATAGTAAGAAAATTAAAAAAAATGCATGTTTTGAACAATAAAAAAATAAGGGAAAGTTGAAATAAAAATTATTAAATTTAGAACTCGGTTATGAACATGAACCCTTATGAACATTAAAACCACTACAACTTGTTTGGTATATACTCCTGTCATCGAAAATAGAAATTGTGTATATCAGCTTAGAATTAATTGATTAATACATTATTGCACTTTTTAATTTGTAAACTGGCGAGATTAATGCCAGATAATTAATGCCAGCGGTTTTGTTATCACAATTATTATTTTTTTATTATATCATAGGTGGCAAACGAACAGGTGGGTCACCTGATGTTAAGTGATCACCACCGTCCATGGACACTAACAACACCAGAGGAGTCGCAAGTGCGTTGTCACCCTTCGGGGGGAAGGCTTAGGGGAGGGAGAGGGAGAGGAGAGAGGAGAGGGGAAGGGAGGTGGGCCTACGGCGCTCTCACTGACCGAACGAAACGCAACAATGCAAGCACTGTTACTTCACGTCGGTTTTCTATGAAAGGTGGTACTAACCCTGACGAGCCGACCCATTCATGCTGAAACCAGTAATAATTTCAGCATGGCTTTATCGTAGGTAGTGCAAATATAAATAAAAGAAGGAAGAAAATTAATAAAGTATTAAATTTATAAGCGTTATTGTTGTTAGCTACACATTTCTAGATTTTCTTATATAAAAAATTCAATATAAAGTTATACAACAACAATTGTAATAAGAGTTTATATTTCAAAAACGTTAAATTTGTATACAATAACTACTGTAGTGTATGACATCAAAAATCGTCCAGTGTAATTAAAAAAAAAATGATTTTTTTTTTCATAGTCATACTGAAAATGGGTTGCTAGGTTTAGATAATTGTCACCAAAAATGAGCTCTTAATTCCAATTATGTTAAGTGTGACCATGAACTGCCACAGGATTGAAGAATGTGACCCTTTAAACATTCACCTGGTATAAACAAATAAACCTAAATAAATTAATCGCAAGATAAATATAGAACAAAATACAAAGTCATAGAGAAATCTGAGGCAAACGAAATATTGTACTACTAAGAAATTTCTAAATATCTTTGAAGCAAACTTAAATAAACCACAAGAGGTTATTAAAGATTTAATACTATAATTATTCATCAGATCCAAAACCAAGTTTTGAATACCCAAAGCTGATAGGTAAATTCTAAAATATTTCACTAATAAATTCTTGTAAATCATTGCTTAAATATTACAAATAAGTATTTTGAAAGTTCTCGAATTATTCCCAGGGCACTACAATGTTGAATTTAGTTAAACAAATTAATAATTTATTGTTGAGAATTAGGCTGTAGAAATTAATTATTTGAACACTTTCAAAGAAATTACCTTTTAGCTCTCTTTAATTCGTGTTCGTTCGAATAATCACAAAGAATTTAGTAGCAATTCTCGAAAATTCTGATGTATTTTTTTTATAGCATGGCAAAATGACTGCACTGTGCCTGATGGTAAGCACAGTACAACCCAAAAACAATGGCGTGAAGTGACACACTATCCATCGCCGGTCGCCGCTGCCATGCCGGCCTGCAAAAAGCTGGATATGCACAGGCTGATCCCGAAACGCGACCCGCAGAAGCGAATCAGTATAATGGGCTTTTCCGACATATACATGGTGGTTGCGACCCAGTTAGGCTGTAAAACCCTACCACCCCGCTTTCGCCATTGCCTCGTTCGTTATTCAACAGAGTGCACCACGTGCAGGTGAGGTTGGCTTGGATGTCTCAAGTCTTAGATGTTATTTGACACCCCTTACACGCCTAAAAATTTAAAAGATGCGTTTCAGTGTAAATCAGAATTACAAAAGAACTCATATATTTCATAACAAAATAGCGTTTAGGCCCGTTCTACTGTTACGTAAGTAGAATTTTTATAACTTTTGACACCCCTTGGTCAGCAAAAGTAAGCAAATGCTCTTACAATGCTTAATGCTGTGTTCTAGTTTCCTTATTGATTCATGGACAGCAATAAACTTATCCAGAATTTAAAAAATTACAAATTATAGAAGAATTATCTTATAGTGGTTCACGATGGTAGCCCAGTGTACAAAACCACGGGCCTCACTTATCAGACCTACTCATCCAGATACCCCATCGGTTGTGTCACCCAAAAATATACAAGTCACAGCCTCGTCTCCCCGCCCCTTTTTGGTGTTTACATAATACTTGAATAAGAATAGTGGAGTTTTTTTTAATACTGGCGACAATAACTGCAATAGGCAGAATACAATTTAGTAATATTTTTTTAGTTTGGTGTGAATGACAATATTTAAATGTCAGAATTTGTTTATTGAAATTATTAACATTATCGTGATTTACATGTCTACAGGCACTCGGAGCATTAATCCTGCTTTATATATAAATTTCTTCTTTACGTGTATATGTCCCTGAACTCCTCCTAAACGGCTGGATTGTTTGATGAAATTTTGTGTACGTGTTCCATTGGATCCGAGAATCGTTTAGATCCACTATTGGACACGGTAGATGGCGCTGCTGTTGAATTTTAGTTAAATTGAATGTTTACTTTATTATCAAGGCAGGACAACGTCCGCCCGGCCCGCTAGTTATATATATTTTTATATAAGTGTATTAAACAAACAAACGTATGATGCGCAGCAAAATATCAATATTACTGACGCAAGCCGGCCGGTCATGCTTACGTAGCAAGTTATGACGTGACATTATAAATGTATCCCCTGCCAAAAATACCGTTCTACGCACCTACAGAAGTTTTCACTCCAATAATTAATAAGTTTTCTTCCAAATAGTCGTTCTGGTAGTACATTTACCTATTTCAATAGATCAATGTGTACAACATGTCAGTGACACATAAATCGGGCATTTATCGATTCCTTTCGACGCCGAGTGTCGGTGCTTCCACTACCGTGATATCGTTTCGAATAAATTTAGCGTCGGGTCACGGTTGACGCATGACCTTGTCACGAATCTAGAAATTCGTTTTTCAGATGATTCACCTTTAAATTATTCCATTAATGTTATGAATAATTCAATTGTTTCTCAACAGCGATTGAACTTGAAATATCAAAAAGGCCATGATTTATTATGTTTTATTTGCGACATCATCTGAAAATAATTAAGACAATTCTGTCGTATTGTTTTACGTTGATATTGCGTAAAAAACTAAATAGCAATTAACACTGACAGTTTATTTAATTATGGTTCTGAAGCAATTATTCAGTTATTTATAATTTAAAAAACTTTATTTTTGTTTTACAGGCGTTCATACTAAGATATTATATAGTTTATGTTACTCCCAAAATTAAAATGAATCTAATAACACCTCATTCCAACAAACTGTTTTGGTTACAGAGTATAACAAATATCTAGATCTATATATATTTAACGATGATGGCTCAGTTGATAACGGGATTGAATACTGTATTGGTCTTTTTTTATGTCAGAGGTGGCAAACAAACTCATGGGTCATCTGGTGTTATCAAAATCAAAATACTCTTTATTCAATTTAGGCCCTGAGAAGGCACTTATGAACGTCAAAGCTACCACCGGTTCGGAAAACAGCCCGGTCATCGAGAAAAACCGGCAAGAAACTCGATCTGGTTTATCTTTTCATAATAAGTGATAAGTGATAAGTGATAAGATTAAGTAATCACCATCGTCCATAGACACTAACAACACCAAGTCGAAAGTGCGTTACCAGCTTGTATTTGGAGGAAGGAGAGGGATAGGGGGAGGTTAGGGCAGAAGGGAGAGGGGAAGTTGGCCTCCGGCGCTCTCTTACTTAATGAAATAAGTGTATGTTTTGAATTTTTAATTAAGTTATAATCTGAATTATTTCAATCTTCACATCTATTAACTTTTTTTTTCTTTTTTTTTTATATCATAGGAGGCAAACGAACAGGTGGGTCACCTGATCTTAAGTGATCACCACCGTCCATAGACACTTGCAACACCAGATGAGTCGCAAGTGCGTTGCCAGCCTGTGTTTTGGAGGAGGGGAGTGGGAAAGGTGGAGGGAGGTGGGTCTCCGGCGCTCTCACTGACCGAACGAAACGCAACAATGCAAGTTACTTCACGTCGGTTTTCTGTGAGAGGGTGGTATTTCCCCGGACGAGCCGACCCATTTATACTGAAACCAGTAATAGCTTCAGCGTGGCTCTACCACAAAGTTCCGATTAATAATTACATACATTTTTATACAATTTATTAATTAATCAGATGTGATAAGCTGCACAACCTCAATACAAAATATCAATATTGCATATACAACGCATCGCTAGTCTAGCGCAATAGGTCACGAGTATGTCGATGTCATCGGTGACGCGAACCCATACGTTTTCCGCCTACCAAAAAGTCTCTCAACTGTGCTAAAAAAGTTTTAACTTTAAAACCCCTTTTTAAGGATATTCAAGTATCAAGAAACACGGACGTGCTACTCATAAACCGTTCAACGAAGTTGTTATCTCCAATAGTTTGGGTGTACGCCACCTCTAATATGTTCCTTCCTATTCACTAGGCACGAGTTCCCGCAAACGTGATGCTAAAGTTCTAATTAGCCGACACGGTTATCCGAATCATGTTCAGCTAGCGCGTTCCTATAATTTATCATACTGAATTTTGAACGAATTAACAAATGATAGTTGATTTCATACGGAACTAATTTCTGGAGAGTTTGACCGGTGAAGGATAGCGTGTCTCTCGGTAGTCCCCATTGTTTTTAGATTATACTGTGCTCACCATCAGGCACAGTACAGTCACTTTGTCGTGCTACGATAAAAAAAAGCTTATATTATTTACACTAAACATTTTAGAAAGGTCTATTTGGTCTGTAATGTTGATCGATGGGATTTCGGTTGATTCGCTTGTCATAGTGGCATTAGTTTGTAGAAGTAAGGCTTCGTCGAAAAATCTAGATTAGAACTCGATATTATTCTAAAAATGTTTGTTTTTTGGTTGTTCAGTTAGACTTACTTGTACTGTCACAGTACAGCATTCTTTTTTGTAGGAGTATTTTTTTTTATTAAACAAAAATGAACACATGCATATTAATAAATCATTAAAAAATTAAGAATATATAATATCTTTAGATGTTTGTAAATCCGAACTATATATTACAACAGCATATTTACAATCCTTACTAATATTATGAATTGGCTCGTTTCCCAGATAACAGATGGACAAAAACTGTAACTCTGTTGAACGGGCCTCACGGATATAGAAGTAGAGGAAGGCCAAAAGTTCGACGGAGAGACGAACTACAATCTATAGCTGGTAGGAGCTGAAGAGACACTGGAAGTAGTCACGACACTTGGCTTTCTCTGGAGAAGGCCTTTACCCGGAAAGGGGTCCACGAAAATTTATGAAAAAAAAAGTAACAATGTAATGGAATAAACAACCTTTTTTATTTTATTTATTTATATTTATGTAATCCTTACTAATATTATAAATTCGAGTTTGTTTGTTTCTTAATCTTTCACAGCGTAATTAATGAACCGATCATCATGACATTCCGATATATATTACCATGGGTAAAGGAAGGAACGTAGGGTATCCATACATTTCATCTAGACAAAAAGTACAGCTCCCAAGGTTTAGGGCGAATTTACATTAACACGAGCTAAGCCGGGAGCAAAAACCAGTTGTGTATAAAATATAGTATATACAGTTAATTAACAATTATATTAGAAACTAGCTGTACCCGCAGCTCCGCACGCGTTTTTTGAAATATTGTATAAAAGAAATATAAAATTGTGAGACCATGTACAATTTATAGAAATGCTCTTTAAAAACCATTATGAGTAGGTACGACACGCACGCCAATTACAGTACATTGTAACGTGTATATTATATATATATATATATATATATATATATACAAACAGTGTGTGAAATGAGGTTTATCATCAGCAACATATATGGAACCTAATACCCACCACCAGACATAACTACCTCAGTGCTCATTTATACAGTATAATGAAACAATGACTTAAAGATATTATTATAATGATATAATATTGTCAATAAGTAATACGTTTATGATCTAATGTCTTATTAGACCAAGGGGTCTATCTTCAAAATTACTATTAATAATTATATTGTTGAATTGAAAACAATGAATGAGCTGACGTCTTGAAATCTTGCATAAATATATATCAAGATATAAAACGTTATATCTGTCTAAGCAGTTTTTAATATTCGTCAATTTAAATAGTGCTTATTGAACCCGGAACAAACAAACAGACAGACAGACAAACAAAAATATTAAAAATTACATTTTTGTTATCAGTAGCGTGTATACTTTCATACGCAATCAGTATTTATTATTTTGATATTACATACTTCATTTTTATTATATGTATAGATGTTAAATAGAATACTTATCACTAAATATTATACAACAAAGTCCATTGCCGCCTGTCTGTCTGTAGGTTCGCGATAAAATTTCTACGGATTATCATGCGGTTTTTACAAATAGATATAGTGATTCACGAGGAAGATTTGGGAATGTAATTTGTCAAGATTTTTTGTAAATTAGATGAAATATAACGATAAATGTCAAAAATGTCGGAAAAAGTAAAGCCACTTGGGAGCTTTCGTCGAAAACGCTGCGTTAATCCCTTTGAAATATAACAAACCAATTGAAAGAATAAACGACGTAGACGAAATCGCGGGAATTAGCTAGTTTCATTATAAACTTAAGTTTGTTTACTGTCTGACGTAACTTCAATGCATAAATATGTGCAATGGTTTGTCGTATATTCATGTAGTTCAAAGTTTAGTGTCTAGGTAAAATATATAGTCTCTCCTCTCGTCGGAGAAGTTTTATCGGTAACTTTTGCTCTCGAGTTCCATCAAGTTGAATTATTTTGTATCTTCGACATCGTTAGTACTTGTTTAGACTTGTCACTTGACAAATTTCATTAATGTCTATCTATCTTTGCTCCGATGACCTTTATAAAAGTTGATGAAAGTTAATATATCTACAATAAACTTAAACGTTTTTAAGTCAGGCAAACAAACATTTATGGAAATGTTACCTATTACTGATTTCAGCATGAATGAAGGTGGTAGAGCTACGTTGAAGCTGTTACTGATTTCAGCATGAATGTACCACCCTCTCACAGAAAATTGACGTGAAGTAATAGTGCTTGCATTGTTGCGTTTGGTTCGGTCATTGAGAGCGCCAGAGCCCCACCTCCCCTTCCCTCTCTTCTCCACTCCCCTCCCATTCCCCCACTCCTTCCCCCCGAGCACAGGCTGGCAACGCACTTGCGATTCCCTGGTGTTGCTAATGTATAAAATGTATATAATGTATAAATGTATTGTCATATGTATATCATTTAATACATAAAAGCCAAAGAAGTTTCACTTCCTCCGCGTGTACACACTGATACAAACACTGTTTTTTTTAAATATCAATATTGTTCCGGTTTTTTTGACAGACTGTAAAGATGTTATAAATTAATACACGTAAGGAGCAAGAAGTTATAAATAAACACTTCGACTCGTCGCGTCGTGGGTAAAGTATAATTCGAAAAAAAGTGTGTGTGTACTTATGTACACGCGTTAGAAGTTATACTTCATTGGCGTAACAAGATAAAAATCTTTTCGAAAATTTTATCTTTCGCCTTCTTCCACGTTTGTAGAAAAAACGACACTAACAATAGAAAAAAGGTATTTAATATATTGAAAGTTTTAATACAAAGAAACAAAATGTTGACTATAGCTAACTTCAGGGTGTCGGTTTTTCGTGACGGTGTGCGCGCGCATCGTAAAAATTTACTCTCATCATTTTTCCCTAACGCGCCATAAGATGTATAACTTCAAAAATTAATAACAATAAAACTCAGCAATAACTAATGAAATTTAAAATGAATTTAAAAAAATCGGTTGAGAAACAGAGAAGGGAGACGTACTCAACAGTTCATCTTCGCCCTTTTCCTATGGATAATTGATTAATTTTGAATACAATATTAAACTCTAGTTTTAAACGAATTTAGCCTGCAACTGACAACTATGTTATGAGTATTTTTGCATTTAAACAGAACGAAGTAAGTCACTCTCAGAAATTAGTTTTAAATTAAACAGATTTTCAATTAATTTCAAATATACACACATCAAAAAAGTCTAAGGAAGATGCGTGATATTACAAATTTTACCATTTATATTAATTAATTTCTAAGTATTTACTCAAACAAAGTGCGTAGGTAAGTAAACTTCTTTGTTCTTGATGACATACTGGCTGGTTGTAAAAAAAAAATTTGATTATGTTTTGTTTTTTCATAAAATTCAAATGACTGCGTATTTGTTTGAATTTAAGTGGGAAGTAATCAATCTCAGGTATCTCGATATTTTGGCATTCATAGAAGTGTTATTTTTCGTCTTAGGCAGCGCTAGAATAATACAGGACAACCCCCTGAACAGCATCCAGGCCGTAAAAGGAGTACAACCACTCGGCAAGACTGGTACATACAACTGACTGCAAGACGCCAGCCGATGTTAACCGCTCGAGAGATAAGTTTGAGGCTACAAATTTCAAGTGGTGTTGATGTAAGTCCTCAAACTGTGCGAAATCGACTGCATGAGTACGGCCTACGAGCTCGACGCCCAATCAGGTGCCCACCGATACGTCACGGGAATCGCGCTCGTCGATATGAATGGTGTAGAGAACGCATAACATGGACCCAGGAACAATGGGATAAAATTATGTTTTCCGATGAGTCGCGATTCGGGTTTAAGCCTGATACAAGAAGGGTGCGAGTGTATCGTCGGCCCGGAAATACTGAAAGGCTCAGGTGCGTTCAGGAAGTTCATCCATACAGCGGCTCAACAGTTATGTTATGGGCGGGTATTATGAAGAACAGGCGAACTGAGCTCGTTTTTGTAAATGGAAACATGAATGCTGAAAATTACATTGAGGATATTCTCAGACCTTATGTCTACCCATTTGCACAAACCTTTGGCTCCGATTTTAGGTTAATGCATGACAATGCGCGTTCACATACAGCTCGGCGAACCAGTGAATACTTTGCAACGGAGAACATCCGGGTATTGCCCTGGCCTGCACAATCGCCAGATCTCAACCCCATCGAGCACGCATGGGACATGCTCCAGAGACGTGTTTTGAAGGACTTGGACGGAGCGACAACAACCCAACAGCTGAAGGATTTGCTACAATTCCATTGGGAGCGAATACCGCAAGATGACATAAACAGTCTCATTAATTCAATGAATAATCGTTGCCGACAAGTTCTGAATAGCAGAGGAGACCATACTTTGTATTAAATTGTTCTATTCTTTCACAATAAATACATTTTCTTTAGAAATTTCATTTTGTAAGAAAAAAGTTTAGTTTCTTATGTATCTTAGTTTCTACAGTATATTCTAATATTGTTCATTTCTGTTATTAAAAGAACTTATAAAGACAACAGCTGTTATTTTTACATCATAGAACCCTAAAGATATTATTTTAAAAATAAAATACAACGTTATAATGTGAAGAACCATCGTAAAATTTAAATTAGTACATGTTGCTTAGACTTTTTTCATGAGTGTATTTTATTAATTTACAAGCAGCTGTCTACGGATCCTCGCGCGTTTTATATACAGTAATTATTGTTTGCTCTTTATTATATTAATTAATAATTTACATATAATTTTCATAGCTGATCTATTTTAGAATGACACAGTCCATCACTTAATTAAGAAGGGTTGATAATAAACACAAAATTTTTCATTTCACTTTTTTTTACGATTTCTAAAAACATTATTGTAAATTCTCATAATCTAATAATTTTGGAATTATATAATCCCCGTGTATACCAATTCATTCAAATCTATTTTAACGCAAACAGATAGACTAGATTTTTTTATCTTTATATTCTCGGCCAGCGGCTTTTATAATAGACAAAAATACGAAAAAAGCATACATGTACATACATAACTATAGAGATATTAATACAAATTGAAGTTACGGCTATTTCAATTATTAAAACGTGTTGAATTTCAAAATCTATATATGAACGTCAAAATTAATTAATTGATAATAAAAAAAAACCTTGATAAATGATATACCTAAACCTTCCTCAATCACTTAAGTTACTGGTGAAAACCACATGAAAATTCGTTCAGTAACTTTTGAGTTTATCGGGAACAGACAGACGGACAGGTAAACAGACGTGGAATAGGACTTTATTTTATGACTAGCCGACCCGTGCCCACTTCGTTGGGCGGTAATAGGCATTATCAAGCTACAACTTTTCTCTAGAACTCGATCATATATCTCTCATAGTTAAGGCAGTGTTCGTAAGAAACATTTTCGTTCAACCAGTTTTTCTCCAACTCCCCAGATATTACTCCATACAACCTCACAAACTTTACCTCTTTATAATATTATTATATAATAGATAATATAATTAGTTAATAGCTTCTGCCCGCGACTTCGTACGCGTGGAATAGTTATTTTGTGCTAAGCCGCAGCGGAAGCTCTCAAAAGGAAAAAAATACCACGATTTTAAAACATTTTTCATTATTGATACGCTCCTATTGGTCTTAGCGTGATGATATATAGCCTATAACACTCACAAATAATGTGGCTTTATATTGGTAAAAGAACTTTCAAAATCGTTTTAGTAGATCCTGAGACAATCCTACAACATCACAAACTCACAAACTTTACCTCTTTATAATATTAGTATATATATGTAGTATTTGTTACTTTAAATTAAGTCCAAATGTTAGTTCCAACGTTATACGAATGAGATAATAATATAGCTACAAATCTAAAATTTCTATATGAACAGTCAGCGTCAATTATTATAAAATGGATGTATTTAACGAGAATTCAATGCCTTCCCGTTTCATTGTGCAGATATCTCTGACACTCCACCACAAAGGCCGGACTTTCAATTAACTTTTATTTAACGATAGGTCAGTTATTTAATATCACTGTATTTTCAGAATGGTACATGGAATATTCAGTGATTTCAGTCTACTTAATAAATAAAAGATTAATTTAATATTATGTAGGTTTTAGCATTTCATCACAATCACTCTTGGTGTTAAATGTGATTTAAGATGGGAAACATGGAGGGAATGGCTATTAAAAGCGACTGGTGGAACACACCAATAGGTTCTTGGTGAAAGATTTTCAAGTTGAGGGTGATAGATAGCCAGGCGGGCTTAGAAAAAGCAATCATTTTAGAGGTAGCTGAAGCTATTACTGGTTTCAGCATAAATGGGTCGGCTCGCTCGGGGTAGTACCACCCTTTCACAGAAAACCAACGTGAAGTGACAGTGCTTGCATTGTTGCGTTTCGTTCGGTCAGTGAGAGCACCGGAGGCCCACCTCTCCTTCCCTTCCCTCTTCCCTTACTTCCCCTTTCCCCCAAGACAGGTTGGCAACGCACTTGCGACTCCCCTGGTGTTGCAAGTGGATATGGACGGTGGTGATCACTTAACATTAGGTGACCCAGCCGTCCGTTTGCCTCCTATGATATAAAAAAGGCAACTCACAATCTAGAACATATATCGAAAATATTTGTAAAGTTGCAGGTAAGTATTTAAAATGTTGATATTATTAACAAAGTCATGAATAAAATAATACATGGTCGAGGAAAAAACAAACCCTCTCTTTGTTACATTTACCAAGTATATTGCTAAAGTTATATGAATCGGAATAACATGATTAATGAGAATCTTCAGCTTGAATTTGGGAAACAACGTAACAATACAAAGATTTCCTGTTACGATTCTTTTATTTATAACTTTTTGTCATAGAAAAGAACTCTT
Organism: Antheraea pernyi; assembly: GCA_015888305.1. Taxonomy (NCBI): domain Eukaryota; kingdom Metazoa; phylum Arthropoda; class Insecta; order Lepidoptera; family Saturniidae; genus Antheraea; species Antheraea pernyi. Next base: position 191,991 of record MU158961.1, read on the forward strand.
TGTGATTCCGATGAGTTCTCCCAATTATTTCTGGTGGAAATAGCTTCAGCGTAGCTCTACCATATTGAAGAGGAGACTTTATAAGCAGAAAGTATGCTACTGTAAGTATTCTTGTACCATATGGAGTCGAAACTCTAGGACCGTGGAATTCGAAGGCACGAAACCTGTTTAAGAAACTAACTACTCACACATCATAACGACGGATCTTATGACAAGATCTTTCGACAGCCAGCATTTTGGTAACGTATGCTTTTGGCGGCGAGGCAGCAATTTTGATAATACGTACTATTTCTAATATAATGATAGTGTAAACATTTATAATGCCTTTTGTTATTACGGTAAACTTCATATAAAGTAGAATTTAGGTCAGTTTGATTGGGTTACCTAAAACCAATGCACTTGTTGTTTTACAGTTATTCTCTTAAACGTATTTTACAGATCCGTGTGCCGCGTAGATCGATGACTATATATTAGAGTGGTTCATTTCCGCAAATTTTTTTTTTCGTTGCTCATGCAAAATATTAATCTACATATAGAAAAAAAAATTCTCACCAAGTTTGAGCTTATTAATTTTGAGTACTTACAATTTAAATTTAAAGTGAAAAATGCAGGTAAAAAAATCTTTTTTTTTTTCAAATATCTAATGCTTACCCGGCTTTTACAATATTACAAATCGGTTTGATGGAACTTATGGGGTATTTCACGCTCTTTAAAATAGTCTTAGTGTTTTTTAGTGTAACTCGCACTGGTTCACCTGTAGGAGTCGTCAAAGTACAGTTATTGTAAAAAATATATTTTCTCTTAATTTTTCGAGCAAACCGCTAAAAGTAGGAAGTAAAAAAGAACTGACTCATAAAAAAAAGTTATTCGACCAATATTTCATGAATTTACAGCCATTTTTATACCG
>MU158961.1:194135-215003 GCA_015888305.1 Antheraea pernyi
CGCAATGAATCACTTTTTGTATTGCATAGCGAAATAACTCACGATCCCTGCAGTAAATTATAAATGTAAAATTTCCAGGCTGTCAGCGAAATGCGGTTTTAATTTAACATATATAAGTACGTACATACAGACTACCGAGACACATTAACGAGTTTGCTAATTATTTCCGTTATTAAATTTCCAATCTACATCATATTAGCAATGAGCCTGATGGAATTTCTCATCTATTTAGGGAATCATTTTATTTTTAATGCCATATTTACTAACACTCATAGAAAATGCATTTTCAAAAATCTTCTGTTTATACTTTCCTATATTGTAAAGAACTCTTGTGCAAAATATAATATTTCTATATTCGCCAGTTTAAGTTTTATTTTTATTCTGAGGTTTCAGGTCAGTTTTTTTCTCGAAATGATTACGCTATTGACCTAGCAAGGCCTTAACAGCTTCACCGGACTATTAAGGCGAGCGCTTAAGGCACTCAGCCGATTTTATTTGACAACTAGCTCAGGGGTGCACGGCACACCTCGGCTTGGAATGTTACTTGACTCATGCGATTCGCGACCTATCTTTTTCTTTTTTTCTTTCGTAATTCGTAAGTAAATATATACAGTAAGCAAAATAACGATAATATTATTATTGTTTATGTTATCAGTTTACAAAAGGTTTCGACTAAATCTTTGAGGAACCGAAATTTCTAAGGAAGCCATTTGAGATCGTAAACACTCGTCTTGCTTTTGTTATTGTTAATTACCAAGAACTCTAGGAAATTTTGGTATCAGTTACTAAACTCAGGCACCTATTTTATCAACCGTAAACCAACAAAAGTGCTGACATAGACAGTATAAGAAAAACGTTATTGATGAAAAAGTTTGCTATATATTTGCAAAAGCAAAGTGAAAAAATCAAGGCAATGTTAGGAATCTTTATAACGACACAAATGATGGGTCCCTAAGTTTCTTTATAAGGAGTTTGCACTATATTTATTTTATTCATATTTAATGTTTCATAATTCTATACTTTAAGGTTATTTCTATTTATACCAATTCTTTGAATAAATTATATAACATTTTTAAATGTCAACGTCAGTATGATAATTCCCTCCACAAAATCTGTTCGCTTCTATATACCGATCCCCTTTATGTTAACGTATCATTTGATATCGGAGTTACTGCTGCATCAGATGGACTGTACGCAAAGTTAAGTACATGTATGTCCGAACATTTTTCCGGACAATTTCGTCAGTATGTTTCAGAGAGCGGCTTTTGATCCATTAATCACTTACATTTATTAATATTATACGTATTGATTTATGATACACATGACATTCCTGTATTTGACCTAAGTTTAATCAATCATTTTATATAATACTAGCCTCAGCCCGCGATTTCGTTCGCGTGGAATAGTTACTTTGGGCTAACACGCAGCGGAAGCTCTGAAGAGAAAAAAAACCCGAATTTTAAACATTCTTCATTAGTACTCTGCTTTTGTTAGTGTTAGCGTGATGATATATAACCTACAAGCCTTCCTCGATAAATGAGCTATATAACACTGAAAGAATTTTCCTAATCGGACCAGTAGTTCCTGAGATTACCCTCTACAGCGTCACAAACTCATAAACTAACAAACTTTACCTGTTTATAATATTATTAGTATAGCTGCCTATTCCGGCATCGCACGAGTGTTCTGAAACTGTGACAAAATTACATTTACAGTACAACCATGTAATTAAATAAAATAGCAACTGAAAATAAATTTGTCAATTTTTGACAGTTTTTTTTAAATAGTAGCACGGCAAAATGACTGCACTGTCAGGGACAAGCAAAGGGTAAGCACAGTACAATCCTAAAACAATGGCGACCACCGAGTGACACACTATCCATCGCCGGTCGCTGCTGTCATGCCGGCCTGCGAACAGCTGGATATGCACAGGCTGATCCCGAAACGCGACCCGCAGAAGCAAATCACTATGACGGGCTTTTTCGCCATATATATGATGGTTGCGACCCAGTCAGGCTATAGAACCCTACAACCCCGCAAAGGGCACCCTATTGTCTTCTACATCACTCACTTTTAATATATAAAGAATTTCAAACCAATATTTTTCACATTCCCGTACAATTTTTGAAACCTTTTCTTTCATACAAACTTGTACTGTCGATTACAAATACTAAAAAAACGAGCTAATGGCAGCCGTTCTGAAGTCATGAACTTACACATATACATTCGGCGGTTGGTTTTTACATATATGTTTATATAGATTATAATTAAATTAAATTAGAAGTTAAGGCTACAAGCCTAAAAATTGGCCTTTTCAATGTACACAAGACATCGTTACCACAGTTCTCTAAAATTATTTAAATATGTTTACTAGCTGCCTCCTGGAATATAAATGGCTTTTGGTTTGTAAAATGTTTTATTAATATCAACGTGGTAAGATAAATTTAAATAAATTGTCAATAAGGCACGCACGAATGCACGCAAAGTACCGCTCAACGGGCTTCAAGACGTATTCACTTCAAAAATCAATTCCGAATACCAATTAAAAGGTACATAGATACGTTCAAACATTTTTTTAGCTTTATTATATTAATAGAGATAAGTATATTACGAATTTTATAAGTGATTACAAAAGACGTAACTAAAAAAACATTAAAAGTAAACTCATTTGACAATGAAACAGAAACGGGGCACGCTAATACCTTTCTTCTTTCTTTTAAGGGAGGAAGGAAAATTGTGTATTTTACGTAAAATAATGGGATGCTTAGCTCCGTTCGGCTGCTTTATTAAATTGATGGTGTTTGAATATTTGTCGCTTCTAACGTTACGTATCTTTACTACGCTTTCGATGCTTAAATATTACATCACTAGCGCAACTATGAACTCACAATATCTAGTTTAGTAACTGTATAATTAGACTTTTGATTTCATGTAGTTAAATTATAGCAGACGTATTAACTTCTAATCGAAGTTGTAATCAGCTGCAACAATTGAGTTGAGAGGCAGCATTAAATGAGTAGATTTTATACAACTTAAACCTAGAGTAAATGTGTGCGTGAGGTACGCGCATTTCTGGACACTGCCGGTGTTATTACAAAAAAGTTAAATACGTATAGAACCCTGGCTTTAAAAAGGTCTCATATTAAATGCACCGCGGTCGCGGAATGTTCGCTTGCACTTTTGTCTCGGTCTGGTTACGTTAGGTTAGACTTTAGCGTATGCCGCTCATCTATATCCGTAAGCCCAAGCGCGGGTAATTCATCGAACATCAGATGGTCTATGAAGCGACTCAACCCGGATCTGTTGGAAGAGGCGGCTATAGTTGCAGTATGGGCGCCACAGCCGGCAGTACCTGTAGAAGTGGCGGCAGAGGTCGAATGGTTTCGTGGCACAATGAAGAGGGTTTGCGATGCAGCCATGCCCCGAATTAGATCCCACCCCCCTAAGCGAAAGGTCTACTGGTGGACACAGGAGATAGGAGGATTACGGGTTCAATGCACCGCTGCTAGGCGCCAGTATCAGAGACATCGCAGACGTCGCCTGACTCGGGACGAAGTAATGGAGGCGCAACTATATGAGAACTATCGGATGGCGAAGAAGGCTTTACAAATGGCTATCAAGATAGCCAAAGCCACAGCATGGAAGGAACTCCTAGAGACTCTTAGTAGAGATCCATGGGGCCGTCCCTATCGTGCGGTTCTAGGGACAGTACGGGCACAGACTCCACCAGTTACCCGCAAGCTACAGCCCAGGTTCTTGGAGGAAGTACTAGTTGATTTGTTCCCGAATACAGAGGAGTTCATCCCCCCGGTGACATGCTCTTTTGCTATGCTCACGACAGCGGACATACCTGTGGTTACGGAGGCGGAACTGAATACTGTGGTGGAACGTCTACGCACTAAGAACACGGCTCCAGGGCCGGACGGAGTTCCGGGCCGAGCGTGGGTACTTGCGCTCAGAGTCCTGGGCGATAGACTAAGAAAACTTTTTAGTGCGTGCCTACAGAACGGAATATTCCCGCCGCAATGGAAGACCGGTCAATTGGTGTTATTAAGGAAGCCAGGGCGTCCAATTGACGCTCCGTCAACCTATCGGCCAATCGTGCTTTTGGACGAAGTCGGGAAGATGCTGGAACGCATAATTGTGCGCCGACTGTCGAAACACCTGTCCCAAGCGGGACCCGACATCTCTGAATCCCAGTACGGCTTTCGGCAAGGGCGATCGACAATTGACGCAATTTTGCGCATCAAAGCTTTAGCGATGGACGAAATTGCCAAAGGCAGAGTACTTCTTGCGGTATCGCTAGATATATCAAACGCGTTTAACAGCATACCCTTCAAGTGTATTGAGATGGCGCTGAAACTCCACAGGGTACCATACTATCTGTGTCGGATCATAGAATCTTACCTTCAAGGTAGATTCGTCGTGTGTGTCGACCAAGACGGCAGTTCCCACCAAAGGGAAATGACATGTGGCGTTCCGCAAGGATCAGTTCTGGGCCCAACACTCTGGAATATGGCATTCGATTGGGTGCTCCAAGGAGCACTGTTGACAGGCACTGCACTCACTTGCTACGCAGATGATACGCTGGTCACGGCGCGGGGCAGTACGCTCACCGAAGCAATCCACCTTGGAACAGCAAGTGTGGCGCGCGTTGTGGACAGAATCCGTATGTTGGGCTTAAAAGTGGCTCTGGAGAAAACGGAAGCCATATGCTTCCGCGGCTCCCGCAGGGCCCTCCCTCCTGACGCTCATCTGGTAGTTGAGGGAGTCCAGATTAAGATTAGCCCCAAGATGCGTTATCTAGGCCTTACGCTAGACAGTAGATGGACGTTCCAAGAACACTTTCGTGCCCTAGGCCCAAAGGTCACGAAAAGTGCTATGGCGCTAGCAAGCCTGCTTCCAAATCTAGGAGGAGCTGATACTAGCTGCCGCGCTCTATATTCCGGAGTAATTCGCTCCATGGCGTTGTATGGAGCCCCGGTATGGTGCGGTGCTTTGAGGGGTGACAATATCACGATACTCAAGAACCTGCAAAGGATTTTGGCTATCAGGATATGTCGTGGCTACAGAACGGTGTCCTACGATGCAGCTTGTTTGCTCTCAAGCTCCACGCCGTGGGACCTAGTCACCTACGCCCATACTGCGATGCACATGTGGAGAACCGATAGAATTACGAGGGGAAGTAGGATTGCCCCTAGGGAAGAAGAGACACAAAGGAGTCAACTCCAGCTTGAAGTAATTCAGGCCTGGGAGGAAAAAGTAGCCTCATCAAGAAGTGGCCGTCGGACGACTGAAGCAATACATCCTGTGTTGCGAGAGTGGATTTGCAGGAAACACGGCACGCTAACGTTCCGGCTTACGCAGGTTCTCAGTGGCCACGGGTGTTTTGGCAGATTCCTGTGCCAGATAGTTAGACGGGAACCGACGCCGAAGTGTCACCACTGTAGTGACTGCGATGTCGATACGGCGCAGCATACGCTCCAGGAGTGTCCAGCGTGGGCCGTCGCGCGTGCCGATCTGGTCGCGGCAGTGGGAACGGACCTTGCCCTTCCTACTGTGGTCCAGGCCATGGTCAGGGATCACGTTTCGTGGAACGCGATGCTCAAATTCTGTGAGGAAGTTATGTGGCAGAAAGAGGAGGCTGAGAGGCAGCGGGAGAGGGACGCAGCGGCGCCTGTTATGCGCCGCCGACGCGCGGGACGTCGTAGGCGCGGTGGTGGTGACTTCCACCAGAGGCCACCCTGAGGGAACCTCCCAGGTAGGCCACGTAGGGATAGGGGGGAGTAGGCTAGGAGACCTCTGGCTTGCCTACTTACCGAGTAAGTAGACAAAACCAGAGGTTAGGTGGGCTTAGGGACTGTGTAGGCAGGTAGGATCGGTAGGGTTAGGGATGGTAGGGTGGGGGTAGGGGGTGAGCAGATTCGGTAACCTCTGGCTTGCCTACCTACATAGTGGGTAGGCAAGTCTAGGGAATAGGGGGGCTTAGGGCTTGAGACAGGTAGGGTAAGGTTAGTATCAAGGGATGGGGAGGGGGATGTTTAGGTTAGCGTAGGCCGGAGGGGACGTCGGGGTGGCTGAGGCGGAGGAGGAGTAAACCTCGATAAAAAATCATTGGCGGGGTGACGGCGAAGGGGTTTACCTCTCTTCTGCCGGCCGAACCCAGGGGGGAAGGGGCGGGGGCCCTGACCTCTCATTGCACGGGTTTGACGGGCTGGGAGGCAGTCTCGCAACCAGACTGCCTCAGCCGGGTGTGGCGTGGGAAACGCCTGCCGCCGGGGGTGTAACGGAGCATGCTCGCGCTGTCCCGCGACACTCCCACAGTGTGGCGTAGGTTGTCGTGGAGTTTTAGTCGGTTGAAGTCGCCGAAAGGCACCGGCAGCTGCGTCCCAGCACGCAGTTGGTGGTCGACTCAGCTCAGCCCCTCCCCCGGGGGCCTGACAGTCCATGATGGATTTTCTCTCCACGTTAAAAAAAAAAAAAGGTTAGACTTGCGAAAAAGGATAACGCGAACTTGCCTCGGGCGAGCGCGGTGCATTTATTAGGAAACTTTTTTAAACCAACTATTTAATACGTATTTAACTTTTTTGTAATAACACGGTGCTTGTTTAGCTTATTAAAATGTGTACCCACACAATTTCGACAATGTCACGTGGATAGAAGTATAAATGATTTAGATTGTACCAAACAATTACACTTTTTTATGTATTCAGGCTGTGATATCCATCGAGAGAAAACACATATACTAATAGGTTACAAATATGCACAAGATGACGATGCTAAAATGTAAAGTTTAATTTTGTTACTTTTAATATATTTCGACAAGCATTCTACAATTAAGTGGTTATGGGTGACATGCGTTAAAAAACACAATGTTAATAGCACGGGGAATAAAAGGAGGTAGAACGTTATAGAGAGAGAAACGGTTTCTAGTAGAACTAAAAGACTATGTGATCAGGGGATCCTCTAATCGTATAACATTGTCAAGTGGCAATCGTCAATAAAGAATGCACTGTCTAGACTTTCCTTTAACTTTAACCTATTGTTTATTGTTCGGTCTTTCTAAACAAAAATCCTTAAGACATTTTAAGTCTTTATAACTCTTTAAGACCGCATGCGTAAAGGTCTGGCTTCGATAGTTGAAGCTGCCGTATATAAAATAATTAAAAAACTTTTGTTAGTAGTTACTGATTGCAAGTTAACTTGCTTCGAAACTTTATAGATTCAATTTTTTTTTATATCAATAACAGGCAAACGAACAGGTAGGACACTTGATCTTAAGTGATCACCACCGTCCATAGACACTAGCAACACCAGGGGAGTCGCAAGTGCATTACCAGCTTGTGTATGGGGGAGGGGGTAAGGAAAGGGAGAAGGGAAAGGGAAAAGGGAGGTGGGCCTCCGGCGCTCTCACTGACCGAACGCAACACAATAATGCAAGCACTGTTACTTCACGTCGGTGTTCTGTGAGAAGGTGGTAGTACCCCGAGTGAGCCGATCCATTCATGCTGAAACTACCCACAGCGTGGCTCCACCACCTACTCAATTTTTGCATTAGATTCTTATATGTTTTTTATTTTAAAATTATTTTTCGAAAACTACTCAGGTTTATTTTTTATTCCCGAATTTATCATCAGTGTGGTTTAATGCAAGATGTAAAGAGTTTTACATATTGATATAGAGGTCAATGACTGGTAGAGGCGAATCCCTCAGAGTTCACTGTTATTATTGGGTTGTAACGTATCATCAGTTATACGCTTGTCTCGCTCAGTTGGGATAAAAAATAATAATTAGTTCGCTCTTATAATCTGTAAATTTGATTTAAATTAAGGGACTCTTAGAATCTGAGTTGCTAGCACGATACAGTGACACTGAATATTTTCACTCAAGAACTCAATACACACAACACAGATCATCCCCCACACATGTGCACACACACACACACCCACAGGTAAGTACACATATGATAGGGTCTTATTTTTTCTCTTAGTTTCCGAACATGGTTAGTTTAGTTTTGTCGAGTTATGATATTCAAAATACATGTTAGAGTTCGTGAGGCTCACCTGCAGATACATGTGTGTCATATATATATTTTTTTTAATGTTCAATAGGCTGGCTCTTGGCCACAATCTCACCTAATGGTAAGTGACGATGAGGCCGACGATGTATCGCGCTCACCCACTAGATGCCTGTTCACTCTACTCTTGAAGACTCCCAAGTTATAAGATGATGGGCAGACAGACGACGGAAATGAATTCCACTCCTTAGCCGTACGTATAATGAATGTGGAAGCAAATCGCTTCGTACGAAGTACAGGAATATCAACCACGTAAGGGTGGAAACCCTCACGGAGTCTAGTCGTCCTCTGATGGAATGAGGACGGTGAAATTATATTATGTAATTCCTGTGCACACTCTTCAAAGTGTAACCTATAAAACACTGAGAGACAAGTCACTTTTTGTCGATACTCTAAACAGAACATTCTTGTATCCCACAGCGCTTCAACACCGACAAGCCGACGAGCACGATGCTCAATGGAGTTACACTCAACAGTTGTGATGTTGTATTCAAGGTAACAACCCAAGCCGAGATACGGTCACTCTGGCATCCTGAAACTTGATGCCTTACAGGTGAGTGAATATGAGCTTTTGAGTGAAATTACCTGTAAAACATAATCTATAATATATATAGCACAATCTTAATAGCACATTTGCTAAATGCTAGACTGAAGTAACACTCTCTACACAGCGTACTGTGAGTCATTTTACACGTGCAGTCTGTGGGTCAACTATACGCAGACGGCATACAGGACTCGGCGCGTACAATATAACAACGCATTATCGCAGTGCAACGCCTCGGGCATGTTCGCAGAGGCGAGAGTTGACAGCTTTCACACCATCATGCACAAGCGATGAGCCTCACTGATGCGCAGGGTATGCACCAGCACCAACAGCATCCTGAATATTGTATCAGACAGGTGCAACAGCCCCATACTGGGACATTGGGTAAACCTACACACTGTGGCTTTATAAAAATAACTTGTTCATATTCTCTATAGATGTAAGTACCAACAGTAGTTTCTAAGTTGTGTATAACTAGTCTGGCCTTATATATACTGTTATGTAAAAACTTTTCTTTTTTTCAACTTTTAATTATATTGAATTTGGAATACGTATATTATTTTAAAACCTTTTTCACATATTTTTTCGTATTCATTATCAAACTACAATATGGAATGGGGTGTTAAAGAAAATAGTATTGCAGTGATCGCCTTGCACAAAGTGGTAATGGAGCCGTCGGTCATATTCCAGGAATTTCAAAAGCTTGGTATCAGCCGTATGTACGTATATCGTACTATCAATAGATACAACAACACTTCCTCTGTTGAAGACCAGAAAAGATCGGAGCGGCCTCGTACTGTTAGAACTACAAAGGCTGTTAATGCTGTTAAAGCCAGAATTCGTCAAAACCCCCATTAGGAAACAAAAATTCTTATCGCGAGATATGAAGATTTCCGCGAGGACTCTGTCACGTATTATAAAACAAGACCTGAAACTCCATGCTTATCGTTGATATACAGGACATGCCCTAAATCGATCTTTACAATTAATAAGAGTGGATCGATCAAAACACCTTCTGCCGCGATACGCGTGAAAGGCACAGAAATACCTTACCGATGTAAAAAATTTCACGATTAAAGAACACTACAATAAGCAAAATGATAAAGTGTACGCTCACAGTTCTGAAGAAGTTGCTCAAGTCTGCGTCAGTGATGGTTTGGTGGGGCGTGTCTTATCAAGGAGTCACAAAACTACATGTTTGTGAAAAAGGAATGAAAACTTCAGCCAAAGTATATCAAGATACAGTCTTGGATCATGTTATGAAACCTCTCAGCAATACACTTTTTTTAAATATACCGTGGACTTTCCAGCAGGACTCTGCACCTGGTCACAAGACATGAACTACCCAAACCTGGCTTGAAACCAACGTTCTAGACTTTATAAATATAAAGCCCAGACCTCAACCATTTAGACTTCAAATTATGGTCAGTTTTAGAGGACATGGTCTGGTCTAAAAAATACGGCAGCATTGAGTCTCTTAAAAAATCTTTGGGGCAAGCAGTGGCGAAATTTTCCGTGGAAACGTGCGTAAATCCATAGATTCGTGGCCAAACAGTTTAAAGGCTTGTATAAAAGCCAAAGGTGGCCATTTCAAATAGAATATTTTTTTATTTTTTGCTGAGACTAATAAATATGTAGGTATAAATTTTAATAATATTACATTACTTTATTAAAAAAAATGCATTTTCACTTGTAACAGAACTTATGACCGGACTAGGTATACTAACCAAATGGACTTTTGTCTACAATAAAACTTTTTTGATTTGTTAATCTAGTTGATGATTCCAATAACTCAAAATTTCACTCAAAGATACTCGAATGATTCTATAAAATATATAAACTCACATACCGAGTAGTAACACTATTATTTTATAACCTACAAATTTTCTAATAATGAAGGAGACCGCGGAATCAAATATAAATTGAATGTTCTATTTCAAATAGGAAATTAACATGTCACGTGTCACTTTGATCCAGGAAATTATACCAGTGCTTTGTAGTCACTCAATAATGAGCTTCATCTCGTAGCGCTCGAAGTAAAAATTATAATATTCGTCAACAATCTACTTCAGCCTATAATTTAGACTGAAATACGTTCTATACACAAAGTTAAGCGTCATATATTTCTTTAATATTCCACTACAATTATCTTAATTTATTCTATAACCTACTCGACAATAAAATGAAATTAATATGACACCAGGTTATAATCGATTATTTATTTAACCACACATATAAAACCTAATATATTAGAAACTGTCAGAAAGTTAGCCCAATTTCTATAAAGGATATATGAACAAGAAATCAAAGGCGTATTAATTATTAAATAACACAAGCGACCCAGCCCGACTTCGCAATGGTGCAATGTACTAAAGTAGAATGCAGAAGAGTCTAAACGGTTTAAATTTATTTTTTTGGTTATTTTATATACGTTGCCCGTCATTTTTATCACGCTTCACCTGTATGTATTTATGTTTGTAACCGACCCCTTTGAGCTCGATTTTGTTCTACTATGAACGATCAGATTTAATTCAAACTTTGCACAGCTGTCAACAGGTCGATGACAATGCAATAATTCGAAAAAAAAAGTTAAAAAAATTTAACTAAAAAATGAAAAATAAATAACAGTTTAAAAAACACGCTTTCATAAAAATGCATCACTGTTAATATCAGCACCTCCAGATATCAGTATTTTTTTTCATTTTTTTGTCACTTTTTACAAAAATATACATTTATTTCTAATTTACACTATTCTTAATCCAAATTTATTAAATTTTATTTTCTTGTTTTATAGTTGGATTTTTTATGAAAGCGTGTTTTTTTTAGTTTTTTTAAACTATTATTTATTAAATCTGTGATACTTTCTAAGAGATTCATTCGAACTACAACAAAGGGCTATTTCGATTTATATTAAATACATAATGAAACTGGTTTTTTTTTTTCGAACTGACTACGCTATTGACCAAGCAAGGTCTTAACAGCTTCACCGGACTGCTAAGGCGAGCGCTTAAGGCACTCAGCCGATTTTACTTTGACAACTAGCTCAAGGGTTCGCAGCACACCTCGGCTTTGGTTGTTGCCTGATACATGCAATTCGCGACCTATCTGAGCTAATCTAAGCTAAGCTAACTATTCATACATATATGAGTTGTTGAAACATATATGTGTACCAAGCATACATACCTCAACAACCCTTATATATATTTCGTATCGGGTAATATTCTAAACTATTTCAGTTTGCATAATGAAACTGGATTAGAGTCATTACTATGTATAATAAAATAGCTTCGCAAATAACAATTTGATTTACTATTAAAAAGAAAAATAATTACTAGGGTTTATCCTTAATAGACAGATTTACACCATATGACTTTTTTAGGTATGGGTATTTTTAGGATGTACCATTCCCTATCTCTACTGTATATCAATATGATATATAATTATTATACCTATAAACCATCCAGTAGTAATTTTCTAAAGGATAGTGAATATTTTTATTATTTGGTAATGCCGCGTTGAATCTATTACTGGTTTCAGCTTAAATGGGTCGGCACGCCCGGTGTAGTACCGCCCTCTCACAGAAAACCGACGTGAAATAACAGTGCTTGCATTGTTGCGGTTTCGTTTGCTCAGTGAGAGCGCCGGAGGTCCACCTCTACTCTCCTACCCCCTTCCCTTCCTTCCTTCCCCCAAACACGGATGGTAACCCACTTGTGACTTCCCTGGTGTTGCAAAGGTCTATGGACGGTGGCAATCTGTTATACCCGAACCTTGTACCCTAATATGCTGACCTTTCCCTAACACCACAGAACTATATCCCTTCCTAACTAGCACCTTTCCCAGTACCTAACGTCAGCACTTTCCGAGTCCTCTCACGGTCCTCGATACCACCCGGCAGTTCATTCCCAGACTCGGTCCATAACACTCATAATCCTCATAATTATAATTCAGTGTTAAATAATAAGTATTAATAATTAAGTGAACAAATCTTTGTCAAATAATAAATATATTATGTCAAGTGAATAAATTTTTTTTTTTAAAAGGGATTTTTAGAATCCCGTATAACAGTTTGGTGGCAGCGGTGGGATACCGGGTCCTCGTATATGTATATATATATCCCGGTAACGCCCCGAAACTCATAATGGACCTAAAATAATAATTCCAATATAAATAATATCATAAAGTGCACAATAAAATAATAAAAGTACCTAAAAGTATAAGTGTGCTAAAAAGTGTCAAAAAGTGTCAAAGTGTATTCAGGGTCATCTTATAAGATACCTCAAGTTGCCGTTGTTTCATAGAGCCTTACAGGGGCTCTGCACTAATAGTGGTGCACTCACCGGTGACTACAGTGGCCACAACGGCTACTATTACCACATCCTGATCCTGCAACAATCAAGGACATCCAAGGCATAGTCCAGCACACAACCGTGTGCATAATTTAAATAACATACCACATGTGAAAATTGTTGAAACCAATTTGGATAATTTAAAAGATTTAGATGTTGTTAACAATCAAATTTTATCATCAATAGATAACTTATTAGAAGATCCAAATTTTGTTTTAGAATATAACTCAACTTATTCAATTTTAACCTACTGTATAATTTTATCGATTATAATCATAATTTTAAGTTTACTGTATAAGAAATTTTGTAAAACTGTAATTTCCTTCCATACCTCCCAAGACACAGTTCCTGATCCTGATGTTGAGGAGAGAATAGAAATGTCTGTTCCTCGTTTAAGATCATCCTCTTAAAACTTTGCGTCTTACTGCGAAAGTTTTATTTTACGCGGGGGGCTGTTATACCCGAACCTTGTACCCTAATATGCTGACCTTTCTCTAACACCACAGAACTATATCCCTTCCTAACTAGCACCTTTCCCAGTACCTAACGTCAGCACTTTCCGAGTCCTCTCACGGTCCTCGATACCACCCGGCAGTTCATTCCCAGACTCGGTCCATAACACTCATAATCCTCATAATTACTATTCAGTGTTAAATAATAAGTATTAATAATTAAGTGAACAAATCTTTGTAAAATAATAAATACATTATGTCAAGTGACCTCAAATCAATGAGATACTAGACCAGCTAGGTCAGAGTAAATATTTTTCAACGCTGGATCTTGCATCGGGTTTCCATCAAATAAAAGTTTCGTCGACAGATGCAGCCAAAACCGCGTTCAGTGTTCCTCAAGGACACTTCGAATTCAATAGAATGCCCTTTGGGCTTAAGAATGCCCCGTCAACCTTTCAACGGTTGATGAATACGGCTCTCTCAGGCTTACAAGGCGTACATTGTTTCGTCTATCTTGATGATATAGTTGTATATTCAGCAGATTTACCAGCACATATTGAAAAACTAACAAAAGTCTTTGTAAAACTCCGTAATTTCAACCTTAAACTCCAACCGGACAAGTGCGAGTTTTTACGTAAGGAGGTAGCATATCTCGGACACATCATAAGTGACCAAGGTGTGAAACCTAACCCAGAAAAGATAAGAGCAGTAAACGAATTCCCTGTACCAAAGTGTCCTAAAGAAGTAAAATCCTTCCTAGGTCTAGCGTCCTATTATAGAAGATTCATATCAAATTTCTCTAAAAGCGTAAAACCTTTAACATCTCTCTTAAAGAAAGATATTCCTTTTGTTTGGACTAATTCACAACAGTTAGCGTTTGAACAATTGAAAGAAAAACTAATTACCGCGCCAATTTTAGCGTATCCTGATTTTAGTAAACCGTTTGTGCTAACTTGTGATGCCTCAAACTTCGCCATCTCAGCTATACTTTCTCAGGGTGAAATCGGCAAAGATAGGCCCATCGCTTATGCATCGCGAACATTAAACAAGGCTGAGTGTAATTATAGCGTCACTGAAAAAGAGTGTCTTGCCATAATTTTCGGCGCTAAAACATTCCGACCTTATCTATTCGGTCATCGTTTTACCATAGTGACTGATCATAAGCCGCTGAACTGGCTTTTCAACTGTAAAGACCCAGGTTCCAGGCTCGTTAGATGGCGCCTGAAACTAGAAGAGTATGATTACAGTATCCAATATAAGAAAGGTAAATTGAATTGTAACGCAGACGCACTGTCCCGAATTCCAATTAACAATACTGTTAACATAAATCCTGTCAACGAAGACACGGACACTGCTCCTGAAAACCAACAAGATGAATTACCTATAGTAGAAAACCCAAGTATAGACCCATTAGAATGTTTAAACGATGATGATTCCTATAAAAAATGTCTAAAAACTCTTAGTAATAAAGAATTTAAATCAAATGTAAATATTCACGAACATAGTAGTAGTATTTTAAATTGTAAAAATAAGATTGTTGTAATCCCAACATCCATCGACATGGATGAGTCAAATCACTTTATCGATGATATTTTAGGTAATGTAATCAATCGTAGTGATATAATTAATCAGGAAAGAACTCTACATTCTTACTTGAAATTCAACCATGGTAACAAAACTTATTACTTCCTATTCACAAAAGTCCATCACTTTGATAAGGCTGATTACGAAGACATTTATAAAAGTCTCAAATGTCTAAGAAACGACCTTATAATAAACTACCCGGAAGAAATTGATATTGCCATAACCGATTTTAAAAACCCATTTGATCACTATCAACCTATTAAAATTTGCAGCATACTCTTATATCTTTTTAACAACACAAAAATTTCTATTAATATTTATAAAAACAGTTTGATCTATCCCACACCGTCGGAAGTCATAAAAATATTAAAAGAAAACCATGACCTACCTATTGCTGGCCATTTAGGTTCAGTTCGAATGTTAAAACGTATTCAGGAAAGATTCTACTGGAAAAATATGAGAACCGATGTTGAACAATATGTTAAGAAATGCGGATTATGTCAAACGAATAAAGCTCTAAGGAAAACCAACCGAGCTCCTATGCAAATCACAAGCACTTCCACACAACCTTTTGAACGCATTTCCCTAGATATTGTTGGACCATTACCAGAATCTGGCAACACTAAACTCAAATACATACTCACTCTACAAGACGATCTAACTAAATTCTCAGCTGCTTATCCCATATCCAGCGCAACTGCCGAGGAAAGTTGTGAATGTCTTGTCCACTTTATT
Organism: Antheraea pernyi; assembly: GCA_015888305.1. Taxonomy (NCBI): domain Eukaryota; kingdom Metazoa; phylum Arthropoda; class Insecta; order Lepidoptera; family Saturniidae; genus Antheraea; species Antheraea pernyi. The sequence continues at coordinate 209,877 of MU158961.1, forward strand.
TCGCTCTTCGGAATCCCAAAGTTTATTTTAACTGACCAAGGCACTAATTTTACAGCCGACTTGTTCAAACAAACCTGCAGTTTCTTCAAAATAAAACAATTGTGGTCAACTCCTTATCACCCCCAGACTCAGGGTGCTTTGGAAAGGAGCCACTCAACTCTAAAAGAGTATTTAAAATCCTTTGTCGATGAAAATCAAACTAATTGGCCCCGTTATGTGTATACAGCAATGTATTCATATAACACGAGTACCCATACTACAACCAATTTCACTCCCTATGAGTTAGTATATGGTCATAAACCATTCATTCCTAACTCGGTGTATGAAAACGCCCCTGACGTCACGTATCACGATTATATTCGTATTCTACAACACAGATTAAATTATTCACGACAGAAGGCTATTGAGAACATTTTAAAAAGTAAAGGTATCTCGAAACAATATTATGACCAAAAAACCAAACACAAAAAATACAAAGTAGGTGACTTTGTATTTATTAAAAACCATTTAAGGTTAAGAAAAGCCTTATCCCCGGTTTGGAAAGGACCATACCGTGTCGTGAAAATTCACGGTAACAACACACTCTCCGTCGTAATTAACAGGCGACACTTTCGTCATCACTATGATGAAATCAAATTAGCAGTAACCACGTAGTATTTAAGTCAAATTAATATTAATATTTTTATTTTGTAACCATGACTTCAGAAGCCTTGTATTTAGTCTTTTCGGAAATACTATAAGAAAATTAAGTTTTATGTTTTATTTCAGAATGCTCATGAACCTCTATGTTGTTCAATCGACTCTTATTGAACCAATTTTGAAGAGTCCCGGCATTTATTTTGACCCTATAGGACATGTTCGATTTTCTGCCGAAGAATTACATGTACTAATACCTGTCGACCTCTCGTATATTCAACCACATATTGATAATATAAACAGTATCATAGGAACTACCCGTTTTCTGTGTCAACAAAAGGACGCTATATTAGATTCAGAATGTCATAATATTTTAGAACCGCTAACATCACGGTATACTGATATAGTTAAAGACTATAATTCTATATCGCACTTATTACCCTTATTATCAAAAAGATCCGCATGGATATCCGGCGTCGGTACCATTTTTAAACATGTCATTGGCACTTTGGATGAAAACGATGGACTTAGATATGATAACGCTATTCAAACTCTAAATAGTAATAATAAGAAATTAGTTAACTTACTTAAACAAAACACTTTAATTGCCAGTATCGCGTTAAAGAATTTCAACGAAACCATATCTACTATAAATTTAAATGAAGCACGTTTGAATAACGCTGTCGAAAATCTGAGTACTAATTTGAAAAATATGAGTATAGCATCTAATAAACTGATTATTGTGTCAAATCTCAATCAATTGTGTAACAGTTTGTCTTCCGCATTGTTAACTCTGTCATTTAAAATAGAAGATTTGCAAAATGCAATTATGTTCACTAAAAGCCATGTTCTTCACCCATCTGTACTTACACCTAAGGAATTGTATTATGAATTAGTAAATAATATTAGATATTTACCCAGATCACTGGAACTTCCTGTAAACTTAGATTTAGAAAATATTCATGTAATTATAGATATAAGTGAAATGAGTACTCACTATGCAAACAAACAAATAATATTTGCTTGCAAAATCCCACTGGTAACGCATAAAATGTATGATGTATATAAAACCATTCCTATACCAGTACCACACAATATTAACAAACCAGACTCATATTCGCTGATTGTACCTACTTCCAACTATGTAAGTATTAGTAAAGATAAGTTTTATTATTGTAATATGGATAGCTTAGAAATATGTAAAGTGATTCCAAATAGTATCTATATATGTAAAACTCAAACAGAATATCCTGTGAATACTAACCCAAGTTGTGAAACTGAATTAATGTTAAAAGTGGTAGACTCTTTACCGGATCAATGCACCCCTAAATTTATTAACGGTGACATCGACATATGGCACAGGCTTAATAACAACCAGTTTCTGTATGTCCAATCAAAAGTATCCAAGTTGATAGTCGATTGTAATTCTAATACAACCGAATTAAAAATATCAGGTACAGGTTTATTAAACCTACCTCTTAAATGTACGGCCACATGCCGAAATACAGAATTATTTGGGAAAATAAATACTAAGATTAATGTAACCCCTGTAAGATCCGATTTTAATATTATTACTGATACTTGTTGTAATATTCAGAGACTTAATTTAAATAACATACCACATGTGAAAATTGTTGAAACCAATTTGGATAATTTAAAAGATTTAGATGTTGTTAACAATCAAATTTTATCATCAATAGATAACTTATTAGAAGATCCAAATTTTGTTTTAGAATATAACTCAACTTATCCAATTTTAACCTACTGTATAATTTTATCGATTATAATCATAATTTTAAGTTTACTGTATAAGAAATTTTGTAAAACTGTAATTTCCTTCCATACCTCCCAAGACACAGTTCCTGATCCTGATGTTGAGGAGAGAATAGAAATGTCTGTTCCTCGTTTAAGATCATCCTCTTAAAACTTTGCGTCTTACTGCGAAAGTTTTATTTTACGCGGGGGGCTGTTATACCCGAACCTTGTACCCTAATATGCTGACCTTTCCGTAACACCACAGAACTATATCCCTTCCTAACTAGCACCTTTCCCAGTACCTAACGTCAGCACTTTCCGAGTCCTCTCACGGTCCTCGATACCACCCGGCAGTTCATTCCCAGACTCGGTCCATAACACTCATAATCCTCATAATTATTATTCAGTGTTAAATAATAAGTATTAATAATTAAGTGAACAAATCTTTGTCAAATAATAAATATATTATGTCAAGTGAATAAATCTTTTTTTTTAAAAGGGATTTTTAGAATCCCGTATAACAGATCGCTTAACCTTAGGTGACCTGTTCGTTTGCCTCCTATGATATAAAAAAAAGAATATTATATCAAAATCCGTTACGTCATATTAGAAGGACTAAAGTTTGTTTTATAATACAAAGTATTTATAGAGATATAATATATATACAGTAAATACGGCCACTGACAGAATCATCATGCACCTTTAATATACTAATACTAGCTGGCCAGCGCAAATTCGTCTGCGTGATATCGGTTACCTACCGGTTCCTATTGTAATTTCAAACTCAAAAAATCTTAAAAATCTAGAACCCGATTACAGCGACCCCCCCGTTTCCAATTGTGAAACCAAACAAATCAGCGACTCAATCAAGCACATACCTAGTTGATTTAGTGAATGACTTACGCATTTGTGGAAGAAATTTCGATGAGCCGGACGTAGCGCCATCTATCATTCGGCAACATAAATAATTTCGTTTTGCTTGAAATACGAACGACCACTTAATCATTTGGATATTGTTGATACAAAAATATTAAAATCGCGAATAAAAACTGGGAGGGTGAGGTTACGAAGGTAACAATTCGATGTTACAGATATTTTTAATGGCAAATAAAAGAAAATCCAAAAAAGAAATTTGACAAATAAATCGAAAAAAAAATCTGGATATCCCTATCCAGGAAACCCTAATCTCCTAGAGATATAAAATATACTTTGCGACCTATTTTCAAACCTGCCAAATATACATTTAAATTCTCATAAAAATCGGTCCAGCCGCTTCGGAGGAGTTCGACACAAACACAGGAGATTTTTATATATTAGATAGGTATAATATAACTGGACAAGATTAAGACATCTCATAAAATGTAAGGAAAAATATATGTATATATCATTACGTCGTATTGTACCAAAATTTTCTTATCTCATTTATTACATACACATCCCATCAGATATCCATAGAAGGTTTGGGTCCTCCACTTTGCAAAAATTACGTCGCTTCACGGAACAGCGCTCTGATAAGAACATTATTACATGGAATCTGGTAAATGTAGTATTATTTTCTCAGCTTAAGCGTTGCGTCATATTTTTTTGAAATGTATGTACCGCAAAGAATGTAAGGTGCCATTAGTAATATGAAAGAAATGTATGACGCAGTGGTAACGGCGGTCAGTTCGGTCATGTTGTATTAAGTACTGTGGATTGGAATCCAACACAAAACAGTTGATACTTTGGATATTGAACTCTAATAGGAGGACTATATTCTTTATAATAAAAACTATATTTGATTGAAAAAGGCGTTACTTTCCGGAAATTAATCATTAAATAATATAGTGGACGTCACTTCGCACTTCCGCCTGAAGCTTGAATATTTTTTTTTAAATCAGTCGTTTTTTTTTTTAATAAAATTTTGGGCCAAATAAATCTATTCAAACAAAAATCAACTGACGAATATGTTTAAGCGCATTACTTTAGAATGCCTATTTAGATAATTCTTTTTTTATAGTGTGTGTAATTCTCAAAACAAGGTTTTTATATTATACTAGCTGTTAACCGCGGCTCCGCACGCGCTTTTTTAAAAATGTATTAAAGAAATGTAAAATTGTGAGTGGGTGTGTACATTACAGAAAATTAGATTAGAGAACATTAGATATATGAATACAAATAGTATATCGAATGGGATGGGATTTATCATCAGCAACATACCTGGAACTTCAATCTACTATATACCAAACTCAGTGCTCACTAACACTATATAAGAAAGTAACGCAAATTATAAGCTATACATTATCGAACAATATATCTTAAATCTTTTATTATATAGATATAATATGCCCGTATTGTCGATATACTTAAGTTATTCTTATACGTTGCTATAATCACTGAGTTATGTAGAAGCAAACGCAGTTAATAAAACAATATAACCGTCAAATTGACCAAAAAGATGATATTAATCACTACATAGTGTACCAATTCAAATAAAAAAGAACCATTAAAATCGGTTCACAATTGACGAAAACATCGGTTAACATACATAAAAAATATACATACAATCGAACATGGTAACCTCCTCCTTTTTTGAAGTCGGTTAAAAAGAAAGTCTTCTGTCAGTTTATCTGTTCGCGATAAAGTCAAAAACAACCATTTTCATGCCATTTTCACCAGTAGACAGAATGATGCTTCATGGGGAATGTTTAGGTATAATTTGTCAAGGTTTTCATTTTATTATCCGGGCGGGACAAC
>MU158961.1:215237-274726 GCA_015888305.1 Antheraea pernyi
CTGGCAGTAAAAAGTAAAATTCCCGTTAAAATAGGTTCAGCCGTTTTGGAGATTACCCGCAACAACCAAACAATCAGAGAAAATATACTAATATAAAAATATAGACAAAGTATAAAGAACATTTTTTTTGGACATTTGTAGCCATATACATTCATCAAAAAGTTGTTATTTTAATTGTACATACACAAACTTTATTTTTATAATACGTAATAGAGAAAAAATAAAAATTAGAAATAAAAGTAGTATAAACTTTTTGCATAGGAAAACAAAATAAACTTCGAAAATGTTTGCGATAGAAACATACCACGTTACCATGGCAACGTATAAAATACTAACGCTTTTATTTTATGATTATGAAGACTAAGAAGATAATAATGATGGATAAAATAATGTACAACATATTATATAGAAGATTTGGCGCTTATGCCTTTATTGTAACTTGGACATGGAAGAAAATTGAATAAAGGATATATAAGAAATACCTGTATTGACAACTTCAGAATTGGCAGTATGGATTAATTCCTTCGCCTGTCCTACTGGACGAATATTATTACGACAACTAACGAAATCTCTCAAAAGGAAAAAGTGCCCGATTTTGAAACATTCTTCATTGGTGCTCTGCTTCTATTGGTCTTAGCGTGATGATATATAGCCTATATAGCCTTTCTCGATAAATGAGCTATTTAAAACCGAAGGATTTTCTCAAATCGGAATGGTAGTTCCTGAGATCCTAGCGTTCAACCAAACAAACAAACAAACTCTTCAGCTTTATATATTAGTATAGAATTAGTATAGATGAAAGGAAATATTTGAATAGTCTTATGAAATAGTAAAAATCTCTATTTAAAAAAAGTAATCGAGCGAGTAACACAGAAGGCAGGACAATAGATTGTTTATTTATATTTTTTGTTTATAATTGGGATTTGATCACCCAAGTGATTAACAGCACAATAAAACAGAAAAAATAACAAAATATACACGACAATAGACTTAGTTGCTCATATATTTCAGTGCTTGGTAGTACTGTAACGGGAAGATTTAGCCTCTTTTGATGTGAAACGTCTATAGGCACGGGAAAAACCTGATCTTCACATGGCGCGACGTGGCGACGCAAAACACGAACTTTACACTAATAACCAAATACTCAAAACATTTGCAGCCCTATCATATAAACATAAGATTCAAATTGTTTTGTCGGTCACTCGTTATACTAGTGCTACGCGACACACACCGACGACCTTGCGCCCTTTGATAAATGCCGTTAAACGCACCGCGCCTGCGCCTATGAGAATTTTTATATTTAAATGATGATATGATTCCTGTCGTAATCTGTTGTTTTAGGCATATAACTTTACAAAACAATTCAGATGTTTCACATCTGCCAGGCGTCCCGTGACGGCTCAATTTTTTCTTTTCATTAGTTTACCCGTGCGAAACCGGCGTGAACTTCTAGTAAGATCATATCAATTTATTTGATTTGTCGTATAATATTCGTTAATGTAAACAACACTATCAATCTAGAAATAACAATTTTTATCAAAAAACCTAATTCTAGTTATAAACGTAAATAAAAACACCAATTCTTTGTTGTCCGGTGAAGCTGTAAATACCTTGCCAGTTCAATAGCATAGACAGTTCGAGGAAAAAAAAATTAATTCATTTGCATCAATAATAGGTTCCTAGTGTTTCTTATAGTCACCTTATCTGTTTTACAGTTTAAAACTTTATTTCTATACATTCACGAAAATCCTCTTTCTCGACTAATAGATATGACTTTACAGAATCTTTGTTCTAACTTCCCAAACTCAAAACTTAATTATGAAACTTTATTAACTGTCGAACAACCATAAAGCCATTAGATACGACGTGTCGAAGATCAGAGGGAATCCTTTGAAAATTGTTCACGTTAAACGAGATCAGTCCGAATTCGTTCGCTCATCGTATATTACTTTATACCGGTAAAGCGGATGACAATTTCATTTTTCAAAGCGAATTTTATCCAATTTGGTTATAAGGCACTTGGGACTTTTAACATTTCATTGTGTTATATTCAATAGCTTCTCGTTAGAGAAAATATCTTAAGTCTTTTTTTTATCATTGGTGCCAAACGAGCAGTTGGGTCATCTGATATAAAGTGATCACCAAGGGAGTCGCAAGTGCGTTGCCAGCCTGTGTTGGGAGGGAAGAAGAGAAGGGGGAAGGGGAGGGGTGGTGGTCCTCCGGCTCTCTAACCGACCGAACAAAACGCAACAATGCAAGCACTGTTACTGCACGTCGATTTTCTGTGAGAGGGTTGTAGTACCCTGAGCGAGCCGACCCATTCATGCTGAAACCAGTAATAATTTCAGCGTGGCTCTACCACCTATAAAATCCTTAAACTCAATTCAAATAAACAATTCATCATTTACTAATAAAAATTAAGTCACTTTATTTACGAACAATATAAAATGATTTCTTAGATTATTAATAAATGTAAATTAATTAAAATTCAAGACAAAGGTATCGTCCCCTTTTGTGCTTCAAGTGTTCAAGAAATATTAAAAGTCCTCTTCTTTAATTCGAAGTTTGATAAATTAATTATCCCTTATAAAATTAAACGTCTTTTATTAGAGAAATTTAATTTCTCCTTTAAGGATGTTCCACTGAATATACCGTTCAATAATTTTAATCAGTTTATTTATTATTTATATTATATATTCGACTTTGAATGACCATATTCTTTTTTTTTAAATTGTAGCACGGCAAAATGACTTCCCTGTGCCTGATGGTAAGCACAGTACAATCCAAAAACAATGGCGACCACCGAGTGACACCCTACCCATCGCCGGTCGTCGCTGTAAAGGCGCCGGCCTGCGAAAAGTGGGATATGCACAGGCTGATCCCGAAACGCGACCCGCAGAAGCGAATCACTATGATGGGCTTTTTCGCCATATACGAGTACATGGTGGTTGCGATCCAGTCAGGCTGTAAAACCCTACCACCCCGCTTTCGCCATTGCCTCGTTCGTTATTCAGCAGGGTGCACCACGAGCAGGTGAGGTTGGCGTGAGTGTCTCAAGTCTTAGATGTTATTCGACACCCCATACATCCCCAACTTTTAATTGATTACATACAGTTTTTCACCATAACCGTAAGGAATTTATACAACAGTAAGTCATCAAGTCACCTACTTTTATATTCTTTGTAACAGTTTCTATAAATTACTTGCTTTTATTTGGAAACTAATGTAGATGTGACGTATCCCTCGAGATAGTAATATTTTTTGGATGAAAAGTAACGTATTACCTATTTTGTATCCCTGATATGCAAAATCTCATGAACATCGGTTGAACAGTTAAGGGGTTAAAGTGTAAAAAACAAAGTCACTTTCGCATTTATAATATACTAGCTATGCCCGCGACTTGGTCCGTCTTGAACATAATTCATAAGGACACGCAGTCATAAGAACGGCCGATAAAAGTGAAAACTTAACATATTGGAATAAATGTGTTCTCTTGGGGATTTTGAAATTAATTATCATATATAACAATACGTGAAGCCTAAACTTTGTATCCCTTTTTAACGGAATTGGGCGAACGGATCAACGTGAAATTTGGCATAGTTAAAGTTAATATGGAGGAGAAGTGCATTAGAATTACATTAAATTAATTAAAATATGCATTACTCACACTACTGCTTCAATTTTACACAACATATACACAGCAGTAGTGTGAGTAATGCATATTTTAATTAATTTAATGTACTTCTAATGCATTTCATATAAAATAAATAGCTTTCTGCACTTCTCCTCCATATAAACTTTAACTATGCCAAGTTTCACGTTCATCCGTTCGCCCAATTCCGTTAAAAAGAGATACAAAGATTAGGCTTCACGTATTAATATATAGACATGTACATTTTTAACGGTATTTTCCATTCCGGTACCTATTTCCAATATTACTCGTAACACAAATGAAAAATCAGAAAGCTTGAGATCTTCAAGGTTTTTGATTCACGTAACGATATACTTGAGTAATTTAATTAAGGAAGTAACATTGTATCAATGTCTCTCGAAAGGATAATGCTAATGATAAAAGAGACAGGTTAATCTTAAATTGAGTGAACTACAGTTCTAATTAAATAATTCTGCTGAGGAAATTAACTTGCCGAGAGGGGAAAACGGTAGTGACCCCTTTTGAGGGTATTAAGCAATTCGTCGATATATTGTTTGACTGGTAAAAGAACTGAACTTGCCAGCTTTCTTCAATATCAAAAGGGCGAAGTGTTATACAAAAGTGTAGACCTTTGATGACAATCATCAACAGTTCAACGTTTTCACCATAAGTTACTTACTTATTCCCACGGATTTTCTCGCGTTAGTGTAGATTTGACCTATACTCTGCGAAATTGTTCTCTTTTGAAGTTATAATTCTTTTGGCGCGTTAGGGAAAAATGAAACCGACACCCTGAAGTTAGCTATAGTCAACATTTTGTTTCTTTGTATTTGCTGTTTGTATTTCTTTGTATGAAAATATTTAATGTATTAAACACCTTTTTTCTATTATTAGTGTCGCTTTTTTTATAAACGTAGAAAAAGGCGAAAAATAAAAATTTTGAAAAGATTTTTAACTTGTTACGCCAACGAAATATAAGTAAACACTAACATAAGTATACACACACTTTTTTTTCTGTGTAAAAGTTATTTATGCATACCCTTTTGTGCAGTTCTGGCAACGTTTAACTCCTAGACTATCCAGAACTATAAGGGTTAAGCTACATACATACGAAAGTAGACTTTACGGTGCACTGGATAACAAAATCTCGGCAGCAGAAGTTTAAAAAAATACGGTTTCGAGTACATTCGAAAAACTTGAACAATAATAAATTACGTAATGCTACGCTATCTATCTAATTTATAAAAATCTCGTGTTACGGTGTTAATTATTGAAATCCTCCGAAACGGCTCTACCGATTTTTATGAAACTTGTTATGTATATTTGATAGGTGTGAGAATAGGTCATAAAGTATAATTTATACATCTAAGTGGACCGTACCTAGATTTTTTTGACAATTTTTTTTTTTTTTGCTATCAAAAAATACCACCAACCCCAAATTTTCACCTAGCTGACCCAACCCTCCCATTTTTTATTCGCGATTTGAGTATTTTTTGTATGAAGAATATCCAAATTATTCAACGGTCGTTCGTATTTCAAAGAAAACGATATTATTGATGCTGATGATTGCTAATGCTGATGATACTTCCGCCTCATCGACATTTCCTGTACACATGCGTAAGTGTGTGTACTAAACCAACTAGGTATGTGTTTGAGCGAGTCCCTGAATCGTATGATTTCACTATTAGAAACTGTGGGAGTCGCTGTAATCGGGTTTTAGATATTTTTAAGATTTTTTGAATTTGCAAATACAATTGGAACCGGTAGCCAGACATTTGCATTGGCAGACGACGTCACGCGAAGTATATATATAAAAATCCAGTGTCATGATGTACAATATAATGTTCATTATTGTACAATAATGTTGATTATTGTACAATAATGTTGATTATTGTACAATAATGTTGATTATTGTACAATAATGTTGATTATTGTTGTTAATTATAAGTTTAATCAGTCTCGAACAATGGCGCTTTAAATTATTTTGTTGACAGGAAACTGTAGGACCTGCTATTATAGATATCTCATAGATGGCGCCACGTTTTAATTTAGAATTTCATTTACAACTCCAGTTAATTTTATGGTAGACGTGTTCTGTTAACCTTCAACATATAATAACTGATCAACACGACGTGGCCGAGTTAGCTAGTAAATGAAAAAAATGGCTAGATGTTAAAAACACGATCCACCATTTTGAGTTCTGGGTCTTAAAAAATCAGCCGATGTGAGCAGAATCCATGACTATCGTTTGAGTAGCTTATAATATTAGTAGGGAAGATCATTGATCTTATATATGTCAATGTAAACGTAACTTTGTTTGCTGAGCCTTACTGAACACAGAAATTATTAACTACCCAAAAAGAGCAATTATGAAAATCATTATCTATTACATATACAAAACAAAGTCCCCTACCGCATCTGTCTGCCTGTCTATTCGCGATAAACTCAAAAACTACTGAACGGATTTTCATGCGGTTTTCACCAGTAGATAACGTGATTCATAAGGAACGTTTTGGCGTATAATTTATCAAGGATTTTTATAATTAGGCTGATACAATGTCTGCCGGGCCCGCTAGTCGTAAATATCACAGATTCATTGAAAAGCGAATAATAACGAATAAGAAATTAAGTATGCTGAGCACCAGGAATAATAATCGTTGACATCCGTACTAGTATTAAACTGTATCCCAGATGTCCACCCGTGTCCGTCTGGACTATAAATGCACGCGCGTGTGTGTGAGAGTGTTTATATGTGGTGCGTGTGTATATGTGTAATTGTGTTTTGAATGTACAGAAGCATTAACATGCTGCAAACACATCCATACATAGACATGCACCGACCTACTATGGCGAGTCTCTCTCTCTTTCTAGTTGTTAGGCCCACATGGTGGGGGGTCAGCCTTCCTTACTTTGCTTCTCCACTTCGCTATGTCACTGACATCACATTCGGAAATTTCGCACTCCTTCATACCTTTCAGCACGACACTCTTCCAATTTGTTTTGGGCCTGTATCTGGGTCTTTGACCCTGAAGGGACAGTTGTACTGTTGTTGGTAAGTCGGACAGTTGTGCATACTATAATACATTGCCAATATTACAACCCGGCAAATCTCAATCAAGACATCATAGGAATGGTTATTGAAAATCCTAAGTAACAGTATTATTGAAATATTAATTATAATCAACCACAACATGGCTCAAGATAATAATAAGTAATTACTAGAAACTTAATAGTCTTAATCTATTAAGAATCCTCATATAAATCAATGTATTAAACTAACATAGCGTTGTTTCACATTAATTATAAGCTAGCTCCCAGACGCCTTAATTCAACAGTAATTATTTATTAAAATGAACATTAGTTTTCTCAATATTTATTTAAATGAAGTACTTAGAAACGAAATATTGTAGGTGGTAGAGCCATGCTGAAGCTACTACTGGTTTCAGCATGAATGCGTCGGCTCGCTCGGGGTAGTACCACCCTCTCATAGAAAACCGACGTGAAGTAACAGTGCTTGCATTGTTGCGTTTCATTCGGTCAGTGAAAGCGCCGGAGCGAGCGAGCGCCCCCCTCGCCTCCCCTAACCCTTCCCCCCAAAGGGTGGCAACGCACTTGCAACTCCTCTGGTGTTGTTAGTGTCCATGGACGGTGGTGATCATTTAACAGCAGGTGACCCATCTGTTCGTTTGCCACTCATGCCATAAAAAAAAAGATAAGCATAAAATAAGTTAAAAAATCTTACCCTCTAAAAACCATCTCAGCGTTCGCTGGATAAACCTTTACTGACTTATTAAAAAAAAAAACAAATACGCGTTGAAAACTTAAACAAAAAAAATATCACAAAGGAGTATCGTACACTTGTTTAGTGATAGACACCGTTTAAATTAAAACATTGGCGATTGTAACGCTCGTCTAAACACTTGTTAAAGATAATTTAATCTCAAATAAGTGTGGAACCCTTGTTTAGAGATAGGCACTGTTTAAATTAACCTTGTCTGACACGTGTACAATTAAAGAGTTCTTATTTTATTGTTGTGATTTATTGTATTTATATTTGTTGGCAAGGGACGTTTCGTAATAAATTTGCGCTTGGATACGTTTTTGTAATAATGTATTTTAACCATGTCTTGAAAAAGATTAAAATTTTCAGCCACTGTTTAGTAAAACTGGTGTTAAACACGTGCTCAACTGTGTTTTTGTATTAAGTCCGTTAGCGTTATACGGAGATAACGTTTAGTGTCGCTATTTATAAAGACAGTTTTAACAGGTACGGTATAAACAGTTTAAATAGAGTAAATGGATAACATCGTACCTACTTCGACTAAAATCAACAATGTAACTAAACAAATTTATCTTTACGTCATAGTGACAGGTAACCTGTTGTACAAAATATACATAATGAAATCAAAACTTCATTAGTATTAGTATTTGTGGTGGTAGAGCCACAGGTTTCAGCATTAATGGGTCGGCTCGCCCGGAGTAGTACCACCCTCTCACAGAAAACCGACGTGAAATAACAGTGCTTGCATTGTTGCGTTTCGTTCGGTCAATGGGAACGCCCGAAACCCGTCTCCTCTTAATTTATAATAACATTTATATTAAAAATATAATGTAAATAAGTAAAAATAGCCCAATGTTATCACCCACCGCCGGTGCCGCTGCATCACATTCAAGAGACGAGACTACAACACGACCGAAACATTGATATTAGCGCCACCATATTATAAATATACATTCACACTAGCGCCAACATATTAGATACACATTGATACTAGCGCCACTATATTAGAGAGACATAATGACACTAGCGCCACCATATTAAAGATACATAAATAAGAATTATTATTATTATATAGATTTTAATAAGACTTAAATAAGAATATCATTATATAGAATTGAATCATTAGTTTGATCATTATGAATAATAGTATATTCTTTGACTTCATAGTTCGGCCATGAAAGGCAAGATGTCGCTGATCTACATGTCGAAACAGATTAGTAAACATATTAGAGATGCATAAATAAGGATAATTATATAAAATCGTTGTATAGCTTAAATAACATTAATTTGTTCATACTTTTTATTTTTGTGTTACTTACATTATTTTGCGGAATTATGTATAAATAGTAATCGCTTTGACTTATATAGATGGGCCTTTAAAAGGCAAGATGTTGGTGATATCTACGCACTTAATATGTACCAAGTATTGTAAGGCGACGCTCTGGCCAAATAAATAGTGACAGTATCTACGAAGTATTTATTGCCATTCCTGACTGCATCGACACTATACGCGATTAATGTAATACCAATCATATTTATAATATGATTAAATAACCGCGTGATAATAATAGAGTGTAAAATAACATTAATTGCCCATTATTTATTTGAACACTTGAGCCACATTTAAATTTGGTTAATATTTTGTTAACTCGTAAACTGTTAAATATAATTTTGTATTTTCCATAGACACATTACTTATTAGATCTGCCACCAAGGCCTGAAATTAAACTCTAATTAAAAGCTTCGACGTAATTTCACTTTTGTTTTAATTGTATTGCGTTGTTACGTAGTCTTTACAAATAATAGTTTATTAAATACGTTATTTCAAATTATATATTTACTACTAAGCTTTTGAACAAAAAGTATTTACCTTAAATTTTTTATTACTACTTGGAGGTCGAGCCAATGAGAGTTTTATATTGATTTAAATTGTTATTAAGCCACTAGCTATGCCCGCGACTTCATCTGCATGAAACTTTATGTAAAAAAGAGCGATTAATAAAGTCATCTGAACGTATTAAGTCCATTTACTTATCTACTTTTCTCTCGTACTTAAGTCCCATCCTCATTAAAATTACAATAACTTTTGAACACCCGAACCGATTTTCATAAAACAAGAACTAAATGTTACTCGAAAATATGTTTAATGATTTTTTTCAAGAGGTTTCATCATTAACGCAGTATTTTATCAGTGTTGCGTGTAAAACAAACAGACAGACAGACAGACATTTGTAAAATTCATTGAAATTTATTTTATTATTGATTCCTAGACACCTGCAATAACTTCTTTTACAAAGATCTAAAAAGTACACATCCGTTAGATTTACATTCTTATTATATATATAGATTGGTGTTTAGCTTCAGTTTATTTATATGCAACACCAATTATTACTCTGGAAAGCTTGTTTTTTTACTTTTTAAATAGTTATCTCATCAATACAACCAACGATTCTAGTGGACATTAATATTCTATTTTATTTGTCAAATAAATCAGTAAGACGTGATAGCAGCCAATCTATTCCAGGTGGAAGTGCAAAATACCTTCCATTATAATATTTAATGATGGAGTTCCGCAAAGTAACGCCCCCTTCAATCAAAAAACCAACTATTCAACCATTTCGCAGAAACCCCGAAAAGAGAAATATTTTAATACCAATAGTTTATTATAGAAGGTATTATAAGCAACACGTTTTATAGACGCACGTATTAAAACAAATGAATATAAATATTTAACCATCTTACATAATTATTTTTGCGAAATAATTTTTAATTTGCCAATTTCTTTGTAATCAACATTTCATTTGTATTGCAGACGGTTTATTTTATCCTTATTTTCAATTTGATAGAAGTAATTAAAAGTTAAATTGAGTTTTTTTAATAATTTGTTATGAAAGAAGCCAAATTATTTGCCGTAGGTATTTACTTTTCATTCGTACCAAAACATTTTGAATATCAAATGTTTACTGCAAAATTAATGTTACCAAATAGCTTTTTTAATGGATCGAAATAGTAACATGGCCGTTGACAGCTGTCAGCCATTTTGTTTAACAAAGGAGTCGGTACATAAAGCCTAGCTTACATTAAGCAATGTTGATAAGTAATTGTACTTATTGAGGACAAGAAATATATTAATTTCTATGAAAGCTAGATTACAAACAACACTCAATACATTAGATTGATTAAAATACATTTTTAATAGCACCTACAAAGATTCTGAGAGAAATATTGAAACTGTTTGTGTTCTTTTTTGAACATTTTACTTCACTGGCAAAATATAAAGATTATTTATAACCACCGAAGGAGTTTTATTTACGTATAAAAATACTTTAGGTAATTATTAAGCTAAATTTCATCAAAGAGTTGTCCTAGCAAATAGAGATATCTTGTGTATGAATATAACATTAAATGAATCTATACCTGAAACCTGCACTTTCACTACTTTTATTACCAAAATACAGTGGTACCAATCCTACTGCTTTAACAATAGATTTGCTGTTTTCACATTGATGTCCCTTTTTCAAATAGCGTTCAGTGCCACTTATTACACTATGCAAATCGCAATGACACGAGATGGCAGTATCAACTCTGCGATTCGAGGGAATTCCCCGACTATGTGATTGAGAGTCGTATTTTAATGCACGGGGAAAAACAGAAAATGAGTATAAAAATACTAAAGATGAGGTAATTGAGAATGGAAGTGGAAAATAGTTTTACTATGATTTATGTTTTTTTTAAATGTAGTTGTTTTTTAAACATAACAATGTATGTGAGTCCTAGTAACTAAGAAAATTGGTTATTGTTATTGATATTTTGGTTATTGTTTTAATTATATGAGAAAAGTATGAACCCTTTTTACTTTACCTACCTACTGTTTTCTCCTGATTATTTATCAGCGAGCTGTTGCTTTTTGATTTGTTGGGGTTGGCAACACGGCCACAACAGGTTGTCACAATTTTAAGTAAAAAGACTGCAAAAAATAGCTATTTAAGATATTTAATTGAAAGAACTAAATATTAATAGCATATTTTCTACAAATACTCATGACTATGGTAGGCGAAGTTAGTTTAAAATATCTAGCAAGGCCTTTTCAAACTTTGTTGCAGATCTGCCCAAGTTTATGTAAATCGACATTGTAGCAAAACTTTTTCTCGTATTTATATCGGGGAAACTATAAAAGTTAGAGTGCGACAACCTTACAGTAGACATTTTGCTTTATTCATTCCAATACAACCACTATTTGCTATTTATGTTGCCGTAAACTTGTGATTTGATTGTAACGTAAAATCTTGTGCTCTGTTACGTTGGCATATGAAGATTATATTCCTTTATTGTAATAAAATCATATAAATACCTATATATCTATATCAGACAAACTTTGCGAGACACAATAACTTGTACGACTTATTTTGTGTTTATTAACAACCTTGATAGTAAATTATAAATTAATAATTATTTAGAATAACTAATTTCATTGTGTTATAATAAAAGTAACAAGTTACCCTAACTAAAAGAAAGAATTGAACTATAAAAACTTGGAGAATTCATACTTTGTGGAATTTCATTTTGTTCGAAGTTGCCATTACAAACCGATAGGTACGTCTACATTTTAAAAATAAATCTTAATTACAAACTTGATTCTATGATTTGTTCCGAAATAGAACATTGCACATATCACCTCCACACATGTACATGCATACACGCTTACACATGCAAGTGGAAGGGTTTATTTTTTCCATTATCAAAACTGAAATAGTTCAGAAAATTATACGATACGAAATATATATAAGAGTTATTAAGGTATGTATGCTTGGTACACATATGTGTTTCAACAACTCATATATTTATGAATAGTTAGCTTAGCTTAGGCTCAGATAGGTCGCGAATTGCATGTATAAGGCAACAGTCCAAGCGGAGGTGTGCCGTGCACCCTTGAGCTAGTTGTCAAATAAAATCGGCCGAGTGCCTTAAGCACTCGCCTTAGTAGTCCGGTGAAGCTGTTAAAACCTTACTAGGTCCATAGCGTAGTCTGTTCGAAACAAAAATAGTTCTGAAATAAAACAAACAATAATTTATGCCGTATTGAGAATAGAATATGTCATTGCTTCAAAATTTATGCAGACGATAAACCGCCCCGCTACGTTTTGCCAGTGCACATTTAAATACTTTAAGAACGACGCAGATAATGAGGCCAAAACACTAGTCGCAACTAGGTCGAGCATGGCTCCCGTGACCTGCAAACATCGTCACGTAACTCCAGGACTCACGAACGACGAGTGATCCGAGAAAAATCGATGCTTGAAACGTAACATTTGTCCCCATAACATTTTAAAAGTTGTAGTGTTGTTCGTAGTTGATATATATCCCTCTCTATTCTAATATTGAATAATATCTTATGTTATCATTTCGGTATCTCGGTTCATTGATACAAAGTGACGGTGGCATTGATAAGGACGTGAGGAATAGAATAAATGCAGGATGGATGAAATGGCGAAATGTATCTAGGGTAGCTTGTGACCCACGAATGCCTTTGAAACTCAACGGGAAGGTTTATAAAGCTATGATAACACCAGTCATGCTGTATGCATCTGAGTGCTGGGCTACGAAAGAAACGGATGAAAGAAAATTACATGTGGCAGAGATGCGAATGTTAAGGTGGATGTGTGGTGTGACTAGAATTGATAAAATTAAGAATGAGTATATCAGAGGACGTTTAAAATAGCACCAGTAACAGATAAGTTGAGGAGTAATAGGTTAGCATGGTATGGGCATGTCATGAGGAGAGATGAAAACCATGTAACTAGAAAAGTGTTGAGTATGTTTGTGGACGGATATACGAGTAGAGAAAGACCGAAAAAGGTATGGATGGACTGCGTGAAAAACGATATGTGCGTAAAAGGTGTGAATACTGAAATGACATTTGACAGGGGAGAGTGGAAAAAGAAAACATGTTGTGCCGACCCTACTTAAGTGGGATAAGGGTAATGATGATGATCATGATGATGATGAATCTTATCACTACATATTAGAAAACAAAGTCCTCTGTCACATCTGTCTGTTCGCGATATACTCAAAAACTACTGAACGGATTCTCATGCGGTTTTCATCAGTAGGTAAAGCGAATCACGAGGCATGTTTATATTTAGGTGTATAATTTGTCAAAGTTTTTTTTTTATCAGGGTGGGACAACGTCAGCCGGAACCGCTTCTTTAATAGTATCTAAATATTCCATACTAGCTTCTGCCCCCGACTTCATCCGTGGCTAACGCTAACACGCAACGGAAGTACTCAAAAAGAAAAAAGAACGATTTTGAAACATCCTTCATCTTTGCTCCACTCCTATTGGTCTTAGCGTGAAGATATATCATAGCCTTATAGTCATAGGTTATAGCCTTCCTCGATAAATGATACTGAAATAATTTTTCAAATCAGTAGTTTCTGAGATTTGCGCGTTCAACCAAACAAACAAACTCACCAACTTTATAATATTAGTATAGATTTGATTGATATAGGCGTTAGTATGTGAAAATTTAGTATGTAATGATGACATTTTAGAGTGTACGTTACTTTGCACTTCCGTATAGAATTGATTGGCCGTTACCACTTCTTACTGTGCCAAACACTGTTATTTTATTTACGCGTATTTTGCTAGAAAAAGTTAAATCTTTCTTTCATTTTATTACTGCTTTCCGATTTAACGTTGACAAGTACAAGTCGCGTTAATAAAATGAAATGTTTTTGAAGTTATACTACTTTTGGTGCGTTAGGGAAAAATGATGAGAGTACATTTTTACGATGCGCGCACACACCGTCACGGAAAACCGATACCCTGAAGCTAGCTATAGTCAACATTTTGTTTCTTTGTATAACTTTGTATTAATACTTTCAATGTATTAAATACCTTTTTCTATAGTTAGTGTTGTTTTTTCTACAAACGTAGAATAAGGCGAAAGATAAAATTCTTAGAAAGATTTTTATCTTGTTACGCCAAAGAAGTGTAACTTCTAACGCATGTACATAAGTACACACACACTTTTTTTGTTAGATTGGGAAGTGGCGGTAGTCAATTAATTCCCAACGGAAGTGCAAAGTAACATCCACTCTATTACTTATATTGTTTTCGCTGTCAAATGGCAATGTTAAGACAAATATAATAAGCAAAAACATTATCTAACCCGTATTTAATAAATTGTCTCTTTTGATGACACAACATCGTATCATACCAGCGTCTGAGATCCGCATATCGTCTGCAGAACATAATCTTTTATGATCACTACCAAGGCTTGTAATTTTATGAGCTTTGTTAGTGGCCACATGAGTCTGTACTTCCTTGTTCACGGGTATTATACATTTACAGTTATAGTTTACATAACGTTATATGTATCAGGGTACAATTTTCTATTTTGAACTTTGCCTTTTGCTCTAGACTATGAAGTGTATCATATTTTTCAACTAATCTCTCCACACTATCTTTATATATAAATTTCTTCTGTACGTGTGTATGCCACTGAACTCCTCCTAAACGGATGGACCGATTTTGATGAAATTTTGTGTGCGTGTTCCAGCGGGTCCGAGAATGGTTTAGATTCACAATTGGACCCGATAGATGGCGCTGAGGTTGAATTATAGATTTTTTTTTATTATCAAGGCAATACAACGGCTGCCCGCCCCGATAGGTTATTATAAACATGAGTACTTAATCTGGCAGCTAACATTTATTTTGCGTTATTCTATGATCCTATTTAAATACATAGGGTGTGACATAGGGTACATGTTATCCAGAAAAAAAACTGTTAAAAAAAATTGAAATGCTAAGTTAGCGTTAGTTTTTTAGTTTTTCATTAAATTAAGTTATTGGCTTTAGCATATAATTCGTAGTAAACAACTATAATTTTGGCCCATTTGCCCAGTCACTATAAGAAGGATAAAATAATAAACTTATTGATATGTAGATAGTTTTTTAATAATTTTTTTATTTAATAAAGTCTTAGTCGCCTGCGCGACTATATCGCCTAAGTGACATACAACTATATAACAATAACAAAGACTATAAACAATATATAATTTTGTACAATTCTTTATATAGATAGTTACAACAAACATAGTAAAATATGAAGTATAACCCGAATGAAAAGAACATAGCATTTCTTAACGGACGAAAAAAATGCGCACCGAGACGCTTACAGTGTAATTGAATAATTTCGTTAACGAAATGAAACTGAATTCTCAGACAATTCCGACGCGGTAGCTGCATAAAGAATTTTATCGCGGCAACCAACGCTTCGCATGGATGTGAACCATACATAGCTGATACTAGAAGAGTCAAAATTAAGAAGAGAAGGTAAGAAACGAAGTTAATAATAAAATGTCAAAGTGTAGTTTAACATATATGAAAATTAATTTAACATTTCTATCATTATACGTACGTACTTTAGAGTTTACTAAATTAAATCGAAATTAACTACATCGCAAATTTATTTTCTACCCGCTTTTACTCGCAGCTGCACTCATGTTAATATTGACTTTGTCTATCCCTCGATAAAAGTTCATATAGCGAAAGTTATCTAATGTTCTACCAGATTAGGCCTCCGTCGGCAGCGGCTCAAGCCTAGGTCCGTTCCATCGGCGTGAAGCCCTTGAGTGCGCTGCTCGCGCGATACAGTGACACAAAATCTTACATCACTGCGACAACATTACACATATCACCTCCACACACGTGCACGCATACACGCTTACACATGCAAGTGGAAGGGTTTTATTTTTTCCCTTATCAAACTCAAATAGTTTAGAAAATTATCCGATACGAAATATATATAGGAGTTGTTGAGTTATGTATGCTTGGTACACATATATGTTTCAACAACTCATATATGTATGAATAGTTAGCTTAGCTTAGGTTAGCTCACATAGGTCGCGAATTGCATATATCAGGCAACAGCCCAAGCCGAGGTGTGCCGTGCATCCTTGAGCTAGTTGTCAAATAAAATCGGCTGAGTGCCTTAAGCGCTCGCCTTAGTAGTCCGGTGAAGCTGTTAAGACCATACTAGGTCAATAGCATAGTAAGTTCGAAAAAAAAAATCTAATGTTCTTTGCTGTACTTATGACAACGTGTATGGAAAATTTCATGATCATTGCTTGAGTAGTTAAAACGTGAAAGCCTAACAAACAAACTCACTTTCGTATTTATAATATTAGTTAAAATTTGAATTAGTTCATTGCAGCGCCTGTAATAGTTTCATATATTTGAATTACTTGTAATATAAATATAAA
Source organism: Antheraea pernyi (assembly GCA_015888305.1). NCBI lineage: Eukaryota > Metazoa > Arthropoda > Insecta > Lepidoptera > Saturniidae > Antheraea > Antheraea pernyi. The sequence goes on from MU158961.1 coordinate 231,938, forward strand.
ATTGTTATTTAATTAGTAATTAATTATAAAAAATAGTGCGTGGAGTCCATTCGTGCGGATGAAGTGAAACTTCGTAATGTGGAAATGAAAATACGAAGATTTAGAAATTGATTTTTAGTGAAATTATATTGTTTCTTTAAGACGAACTTTATTGACATTGCTTACAATTCACAATTGATCGCATCTTTTAATTATCATTTTCGAGTAGAGAAATATCCAAATCTATAACATTTACAATGGGATTATGATAACTAAAGTAAGATACGAAATGTTTGATTATTTTTATCGCTCTGTCTCTTTGTATTCCCCCTCCCCAGGGGCGTTAAGCGTTTAACGCAACCTTGTTGGAAGTCGCATTAGAAGTTTCACTTCAAAAATAGAAATTATGATGCAATTAATTTTCTTCCTAGACTGATTTTTAAAACAAATATGTGTATTAAATCAAATCATTGTAAAAGTATATATAATTTCTTAAATTATAAAATTTCAAATACTTTAACACTAGTAAAATGTAATGTTTCTTTCTTTTCAACTTTTTTTTTTTAATTAACTTTCTTTCCAATATGCCAGTACATCTATACTATGCCTTTCCCATAGCGTTATGCTTAATAACTGATAAGAGTCGCCTTAGTTAATACTCAATGAGCGAAGTTCAGATATACCACATCCAGCATCTGTAAATCTTCTATAACTTTATTGCGGTAAGTCTCCCAGTCAAATTACGTAGAACGCTGCAAAATGAAACGGCTCAGCAACGTTGCCTATTCGACGACTCCTTTAAAATCGCAGCAATAACAATAATTCCTGATAAGTATTATTGACTTTTTATTCAATCCATTACCGTTTGATATACTCAGTGAAGTAACGAATTGACTCTCGTGTCTTACGACAGATATGGGGACGATTGCCGAAATCAATCTCTGAGCATACTTTCGTTTAATTGAAACCCGTTGGTGGCTGGTTTTAATACTAAAATAATATTTTTATGTCAGTTTCGTCTGTTTTGAAGTTATGGTATCGGTTTGTTAATAGATGTACTTATGTAATTTTTGGAAATATACTTCGCGTTAGGGAAAAATGATGAGAGTAAATTTTTACGATGCGCGCGCACACCGTCACGAAAAACCGACACCCTGAAGTTAGCTATAGTTAACATTATAGTTTTTCACAAAACGTTACCAACAAAGTAAAAGTAAGGACATCTACGTGTGTTTGCGTGAGAACTGACAACTGTAATCACGATATTTATTTATTCAAGTATTTCTGGGCCTATAACACTTTTTTGTATCAGTCCGAATAAAATATATACAAATATATATTTTCTCAAATAATATTATAATAATTTACTAAATTATTATTATTTACTAAATTTAATTATAAGTGATACTAATTGTTTTCACATTTTACTTTGAGGAATTATTATATGTGATAAAAATAGTTTTTACATATTACTTTGAGTACGTTTCTAGAATTTCGGGTTAGTTGACGGTATGTATGTATTATTTATTTATATCATATACTAAAATAAATTTTCATATTCTTATTTAATGTGTAATAAGTTTATAAATAAATTAATAATAGATTATTATCTTGTTACGTCAAAGAAGTATAACTTCTAACGAGTGTACACACACACTTTTTAGTAGATTCATCCTTCGGACTGTGGACGCTCCGGTGCGGGACATTGTGGAATATAACCTAAAAATGGCAATAATGGATCAAAATGCAACCGTCATAAAGACAATAACCTTATTAAAAATTCATCCGAAAATAGCTAATAGTTACGTGAAATAATAATAAATAAAAAAAAAATCAATAGTTACTCACAGATACGATTTTTAACGTGTATAACCAATCTAAAATAAAATAATAAAAAATGAGTGCGTGTAACCGTCACACGCGATTTAAGTAAAACTTCTTTGACGTTATAAGAGATGGCGATTAATTTAAAAATAAATATACATTTTAAAACAATAATTTAATTACTATCATACCTGAAATATTATATGATTACTAATAATATTTCCTGTGTTATTTAAGTTTCGAATTAGCTGATAGACGGCACTACAGATAATGAAGCTTTGATTTAATCTGTTACTTACTTACATCGAAACCAGATCGCAGCACGGTCGCGCGCTCATATATACATAATTCATTATATTGTATGATTTTTATGATTATTCAGTCAAATTTTATTAATTAATTTTTATCCCAATTTTTGATTTTGTTAATAAATAGCTTATAAAGAATATAGGCTATTTATTAACAAAATCAAAAATATTTTTAAAACCAGATTGTACAGAAACGTGAAGCCATATTTTCGTAACGGACTTCCGTTGCATAGTCGTGCAGTTACCGCCTAGCCGCGGCTAAAAGATTTACTTGAAAAAAATTATGTAATTTTATATAGTACTACATTTTATCAAATTTACCACTTACACAGAGGAATCAATGAACCAGAGTTATTAGTGGCAGTTATCGTGCCGCAGTTATATAGTATTTAATCATATAGCTACATAGTGTCCATCATTTATTATCGTCGAATGATCGAATCTATTTATTCATTCATCTATTATCAGTAATGACCGGTTTTTAAATGTTTGTATATGAACTAGCAATGCCGGGGGATGTTATCCTGCACTGATTATACATAAAAAATCGAATCAGACTGCAGTACCACCTACCGGATTCGATTATGAAACGAAAACATTATTTAATCCACCTGAACACACACAAAAAGTTTCATCAAAATCTGTACAGTCGTTAAGGAAGAGTTTAATCATATACATACTTACAGAAGAATTATAGTATACACTACCTGTGCCCGCGATTCCGTCCGCATAGATCCGTAGATATTAAGTCCATTTACGTATTTACTTTTCTCTCGTCCTTAAGTCGCGCCATCATTAAAATTACAATTACCTTTGATAGACCAAACCGATTTTAATGAAACCAAGACTAAATGTTACTCAAGGAAATGCTTTATAATTTTCGTGGTGAGGTTTTGTCATGAACGCTGTACTTTAGTAGTGATGTGCGTTCTAATAAACATTTAATGGTGGTAGAGCCACGCTGAAACTATTATTGGTTTCAGCATAAATGGGTCGGCTCGCCCGGGGTAGTACCACCCTCTCATAGAAAACCGACGTGAAGTAACAGTGCTTGCATTGTTGCGTTTCGTTCGGTCAGTGAGAGCGCCGGAGACCCACCTCCCTTCCCTTCTCCTCTCTCCTCTCCCTTTCCCTCCCCTAACCCTTCCCTACAAAAGATGGCAACACACTTGCGACTCCTCTGGTGTTGTTAGTGTCCATGGACGGTGGTGATCACTTAACAGCAGGTGACCCACATGTTCGTTTGCCACCTATGACATAAAAAAAATTAAAAAAACATACAGCCAGACATTTCTACGGAACCGTTAGATTTACATTCTTATTATATGTATTCTTATTCTTATTAACTCGAGCAATGAAGGTGAGCGTTGATGCGCATCTCAAATGCCTCCTTAAACCTACACCTGGGTCGCAAGTCCTGGGAACTGCTCTGAGTTTCTCCCTCAGCCACACGATGGACCCGGCACCCGCGCGGTGAATCCATGGAATGCTAAGAAATTCGTCTCTCTCTCTCTAGATAAGGATAATATGCCAAAATAATATATTGGGTGTTAGTTACCAAAATACGATTACTTTGCATTGAATGAAATTGCCTTGTATGAAATTATACCTACTCATATTTATTACTAGCGGGCCCGGCAGACGTTGTCCCGCCCTGATTATGAAAAAAAACCAAATTATATACTAAAACGTTCATGAATCACCCTATCCACTGGTGAAAACCGCATGAAAATACGTTCGGTAGTTTTTGAGTTTATCGCGAACAGACAGACAGACAGACGTGGTAGGGGACTTTGTTTTGTACTATGTAATGATTATTATTAGAATCTAAAGACGAGTTGTATAGTTTAATTCCAGTATTTAATATAAAAAATACAAACCTAAGTACGTGATAAAATGATGAAGACATTTAGCTATAATTCAAACAACAAATGTTAAGCTCAATGTCATAACCAAAGGGATATCCAGTAAGCAGAGATTGGACACCGCAAACACTGTTATTTGTTTTGGACCTTAATAATTTAAACGAGAATTATTATTTATTCGGGACCGTGAGAATTCATTTCACATTTATTACACTGTTTAAACACATAGTCCTGACTACGTTGTTGCTAAAATAAATGTTTAAAATATTTAAATACAGCATCGTAACGATAAAAATGTTTTCAATTATATAAATACTTAAGTACTTTCTTTTTACGATGTGCTTTATATTATCGCATCCATGGACAGATTTTGCGTTTAAAAAAAAAACTACCACATCAAATATTTATTTATTTTTTCTCGGACTGACTACGCTGTTGTCCTGGCAAGGCTATAACATAACCGGACTACTAAGGAGAGCGCTTAAGGCACTCAGCCGATTTTATTTTGATAAATAGCTCAAGGGTGCACGGCACTCCTAGCCTAGTTCATCTAATTCGCGACCTAACTAAGCTAAACTACATATTCATACTTATATAAGTTAGGGAGAAATATATGTGTACCAAGCATATATAGCTCAATAACTCTTATATGTATTTCGTGTCGTTGGTTTGTTAACCTTTTTTTTTTTTTAACGTGGGGAAATCCCTTATGGATACGCCACCCTCCCGGGGGAGAGGGTGGGTTATGTCCGAGTCGCACGGACTAAAAATCCCCACGGTGTACCGACAGACCGTTTTGTGGGGGCGGCAAGGGATCGTTCAAGCTAATCAACCTTGTAGAGCCGCCCCCACGGTATAGAGGGACAGACCGGGTACACACCGGCTGCCCCCCTCGTCCGCCGGACCTGTGCAATGAGGAGATGGCCCCCCCAGCCCATCCCCTCAGACAGCGTGTGCTGCGCGGTATCTTCGTCAGCGCCGCACTCGTGGCAGGCGGCCGTCGGCTCTCTGCGTGCGATCCAGTGCAGGTACCACCCGAAACAACCGTGTCCGGTGAGTACCTGCACCAGTCGGAACGTCAGGGAGCCCCACTCCCTTGCTGTCCACTCCCGCAGGACCGGGCGGACGGCGTCCACTGTGAACCGCCCGAACCGCTCGTCCGCCAGGTCCTGCTGCCACCTTTCGACGGCGTCCCCCCTGAGACGCCGTCTCTCCGCCTCTACCTCCCTGGGAGCCGGAGGCTCCCCCCTTCGTTTCCTCGCCGCCGTGAACTCGTACACGGCGGCGAGAACTCCTGCCTCCAGCTCCCAGGGCAGGGAGCCGGCGAGCGTGAAGGCCGCCGCCGAGGACACCGTCCGGTACGCCCGGATTGCCCTCAGTGCCACCGTGCGCTGCGCATTGCGGAGCGCACGCACATTGGCGGCACCGAGGGCATCGGCCCAGACTGGTGCCCCGTAGGTGGCCATCGCCCGCACGACTCCCATATAGAGTCTGCGGCACCCGGCACCCGGCCCCCCTACGTTGGGAAGTAACCGGCCGAGTGCCGCAGCCGCCCCAGAAATTCGCGGTCCGAGTCCCGCAAAGTGGGGCTCGAACCGCCAGCGCCCGTCCAGGGTGAGGCCCAGATATTTCATCTGGGTCCCCACCCTGATCCGGGCTCCCTCCACCACAATGTGAGCCCCAGGAGGTGGCCCCCGCCGAGGCCCATGAAAGAGTAGGGCCTCGGTCTTCTCGAGGGCCACCCTGAGGCCCAACCTCCTGATGCGCTGGTTTGTTAACCTAACCTGACTGTTGGCATGGCGAGACGTGGCGACGCGATGCCATGCGTAAGCGACTGTGTGCAATCTCTCCTGCTGCACTGAGCTCGCATACCTATAGTGTATACAGTGTTGTTGACTACGTTACACATGTGTTTCACATTTGCCAGGCGTCCCGTGACTGCTCAATTTTTTTTCTGAACTAAGTCAATTTGATAATGGAAAAAATAAAACCCTACCACTTTCACGTGTAAGTATGCGTACACGTGTGTGGGGGTGATACGTGTAATGTTGTTGCAGTGATGAAAGACTTTGCGTCACTGTATTTGCGTGAGCAACGTACTCAGGGCTCCACGCCGAGGGAACGGACCTAGGCTTGAGCCGCTGCCGAAGGGGGCCTAGTCTAGTAACATATTTCAGTGAATGTAATATATTTAAGTGTAGAACAGAAAAAGTATATTGAATTTTGATGACGACCTTTGATGACGTCATCTAGCGTAGGTTATAAAAATGTGAAGTCATCAATATTAATGTCACCAAGTGTAACATTAAATTCGAACTGAATAGACTCCAATGATTAGTTTACAGTTTTGAAACGGTTTATTCAGAAAGAGCTGCTCATATATTTTATCTAGTGTATTTACGAATATGATAAGGCGATAACTGATGGGAAGCGTAGTTTTCTTGCAAGGTTTGTAGATTCCTATCACTGGTCATTTTTCAAGAGACTGGAAAATATCTGCGAGCCATGGCTTCATTAAAGACGCAGACAAAAAGGGTACTTACGTGATCATGGCGAAGTTTGAAAACTTAGTTCCTGATATCATCCGGACCGTGTTATTTCCTAGGCTTAGGCCCTTTAATTAGGAGAACGTTTTCAGAGATGTTACCGTTGTTAGGATTTACGCGGGAGGTATTATAATGAACTTGCGACTAAGGGATTCAATCCTGTTGATATTTTTGAGTCAGTGCTATAACAATCTGGGAAGTATACACATCGAGAAGCACACAGCAAAGCATACGGGCTTATCTACATTCTGCAAATTGCTTCATCGAATATCGGTCGTATTTATATAAATTTCTTCAATAGTGGTCGAGTAACTGATTAAAAACATGTTTTGTCAACATTAATATCATTTGGCTCTAGTTGGGTTTCTTTTCTGATACCGCTATATATAAAACAGCATTTTATAAGATTTCTATAGAAAAAAAATACTATAATGTCAAGCAAAGCCTACATTATATGTTACTAAGATCTATAGACCTTTTTTTCGAACTGACTACGCTATTGGCCTTGCAAGGCCTTTACAGATTCACCAGACTACAGATCAATAGGCCCATAGCCTAGTGGTGAATAACAATGGACGAGGAAGTTTCTCTATCGTTGTTACGGGAAAATAAACGCTGTAGCGAAAATCTTTCAAAGGTCACTAAATTTAAAGCCACCACCACTTGTAAATAAATTATCGCTATAATTCTTATAGTTACTCATAATCAGAAATAAAAAAGTCCAGGAATCTTTTAAATGTTTCGTGGAAATTATATAATAATATTGATTCCTCATATCGTCTAAAAGGTTGCTATAAATTTTAGAAGCTTCATCCGGGTTCTACTTACATTTACAACTTATTTCATTTCTTTAAAGATTAATATTCAGATTTCTTAATTCCTAATCATTTAAAGATATTCACGTATCGTACGGCCTTGCCTGCAATGCCAGACAAACTTTAAGATTCTAAGCCAACGGTATGTGTATGTGGATAGACGAATCTCCATCTGAATTCCCTCAACCTTATGAGATTCTTAGTTCAAGTTAATTCAACATCTTATTATATCTCCAACCCCGTATAACCGCTCTAAAGCAAAACCAAAGTGATAAGGATTCACATGAATCAAAACTGATCTTACCTAGATATTGCTTGTATGATTAATTGGATTTGCATAAATTAATATGTAGATAATGGTATTACCTAAGAAAAAATTAAACCATTTATTGCATAGTACTAAATTTCAATAGTCACTATCTACAATTTATAGACCAGTTTATTTTTTAAAATAATTCTTGTTATTTTCTATAGTATATACTATACTAGCAGCTGCCCGTGACTTCGTCCTCATGTAGTTATTACTTTGGGCTAACGCTAACACGCAACGGAAACTCTTAAAAGGAAAAAAAATGATTTTGAAACATTCTTCATTAGTGCTCCGATTCTATTGGTCTTAACATGATGATACATAACTTATAGCCTCCCTCGATAAATGAGCTATATAAAACAGAAAGAATTTTTCAAATCGGACTAATAGTTCCTAACATTAGCGCGTTCAACCAAACTGGTATGGCCATGCTGAAGTTATAACTGGTGTCAGTATCAATGGGTCGGCTCGCCCGGGGTACTACTACCCGACCCACAGAAACACCCACGTGAAGTAACAGGGCTTGCATTGTTGCGTTTCGCAGTGTCGGAGGCCCACCTCCCCTTTCTCCTTCCCTCCCTCACACTTCAACCTTCCCCCTTCCCCACCAACATAGACTGGCAACGCACTTGCAACTCCTCTCGTGTTGTTGGTGTCTATGAACGGTGCTGATCACGATCAGGTGACTCACCTGATCGTGATCAGCTTTATAATATTAGTATAATTAATACTAGTGGTCGCCTATATTCAATAAGACCAAAAAGAATAATAGTTATTCATGTATATTATGAATTTACTTTTTATATTATAATAAAATTAAGCTACAGTTTAAACAGTTAATTTCAAAGGGCATGTAAGGTATGGAATGTAAGCCATGTTGAATTGAATGAATGAAGGGTATAAAATGATAATTGGTACGTAAGAGTAAAATTAAGGATGTCAAAATGCCTTTTTCATTTAAATGTGTCTAGATGTTGTGTCATTCATAATAATATACATTACCTACAGTACTTTTTGAATGACACACAATCATTCAAGCAGTACTGTAGGTAATCTATATTTTAATTAATTTAATATGCTATTATTGCATTTTATTTTAAAAAAATTGCTTCGTGCATTTCTCCTCCATATAAACTTTAACTATGTTAAATTTAAAGTTCACCTGTTCACGCAATTCTCTTAAAAAGGCGTACAAAGTTTTGGCTTTAAGTATTAATATATAAGATTACATATTATATTATAAAAATGACTATATAATACAAACCAACACACACAACGATATTTTTACATAGCTTTCAATAGCAAAAAGTCGGAAAAAATAACAAGATTTTTAAAAGGCTATACACCACATTGAGTTTCCTTTATCCTCATCGCATAGAAACGGCCAAAGGTTCGCCGAAGGTTAGTCAATTCTATGGACTAGCGTCAAAAGTTAATGACACGTTTCATAATAGAAGTTACACAAATATAAATCGAATATGTTTTACAGACAGATAACAGGTAGGAAATTAGGAAGTTAATAGTTATTTTCCATGTATAATACCCTACAATTATGCAGTTAAACCAATAAACGAATACATCAACCAATATAAGTATATATCATCACCTTTTTACCCTTATCCCACCTAAGTAGGGTCGGTACAACATGTTTTCCTTTTCCACGCTCGCCTATCAGATGTCATGTCAGTATTCACGCCTTTTATACACATATTATTTTTAACACAATCCATCCATACCTTTTTCTGTCTTTCTCTACTATTATATCCATCGACCCTCATACTCAAAGCTTTTCTAGTTACACGGTCTTCATCTCTCCTCATGACATGCCCATACCTTGCTAACCTATTACTCCTTAACTTCTCTGTCACTGGTGCTATTTTCCTCTGGTATATTCATTCCTAATCTTATCCATTCTAGTTACACCACACATCCACCATTCACAATATAAATACAGTTCTTTTGAGACTAAATCATATCAGAACTGAAAAATATATCAGCGTAGGACACTACCATTCGATGCGGAATTTGTCGTAGATTCTAGGCTACTTATTTGCTGGATTCGATTAACCCTTTGCTATGTTTAAGGCCCAACGAAGCGAGCGGGAATCTTCTCGTAATTGGTATAAAGCAAAGAGGCTATTGGCGTTTGTGTGTATTTGTGTAGGCACTTAGTTATTTTAAACTACGTCATGAATTTTAAGACGGCTTTCTCTCACTTAAATGAAGTCAAAAAATATTTTGCAAGCAGTTTCTGGACTAGTACTATCTAAGATGAATGTATAAGCCGAAACACTGTACTAAAAATTGCATGTGGCAAAAACAGAGGTGGTAGAGCCACGCTGTAGCTATTACTAGTTTCAGCATGAATGGGTCGGCTCGCCCGGAGTACTGCCACCTGACCCACAGAAAACCGACGTGAAGTAACAGTGCTCGCATTGTTGCGTTTCGTTCGGTCAGTGAGAGCGCCGGATAACCCACCTCCCCTCACCCTCCCCCAAACACAGGGTGCCAACGCACTTGCGACTCTTCTGTTGTTGCAAGTGTCTATGGACGGTGGTGATCACTTAACATCAGATGGGTCCTGTTCGTTTGCCTCATATGATATAAACAACAAAAACAGAAAATGTCTTAAATAATTTGAAACATTATATTCACTTATATTACGTTCATTCATATACCTATAATTCTCGTTTCGAAGGTAAGTACTCGTAATTTATGAACACTTGTTTTTATTTTGCTCATTTTATCACAGAAATAAGATAGAACTGAAATGGTTTTTCAACCTTGTATTATTATAATTTTGAATTTAGTGTGATACCCAAGAATACAATATTATTAACTAACCCTACAAAATTCCCTTCAATCTAGATGCTACTATCAATCAACTCGTGGAACATTAGGCAAAGTAAATTTCGTACATTTTGTTCTATCTGTATTTAGTACTGAATTATGTCATGCTAACCAATGAGAAATTCTATTTAAAGTATTATTTAGATGGCCAACCTCCGAATCTATCCTTCTCACTTTAAATATAATTGAAGTATCGTCTGCAAAAAGTACCATGTTAGCACAGTTTTTGACCATTAGCGGCAGATTAGATTTATTAAGAACAAGAACGATCCTAGAAATAAATAAATTATACAATATTTATACTACTTTTTTTAAGTATATAAAATATATAGTTGTAAAAAGCTGTCTAGTCATTTCTTACCTTGATTAAAAATGTCCAATGAAACCAGTTGATGTACCTGAGAAATAAAATTGTCAGTTGTAATTTTCAATTTGTTAACTATTTGTACTTTGTAAAAGGCAACAAATAAGTTTATTTGGACAGATGAAAGAAATGATTTGCAAAGACACGTTGAGCTGATTGTCTGGATAAGTCAAAAACTCCATTGGTACCATATAGTTAACTTGAACTTCGCATTTGACCGCTATCAGACCCTGAATTTCTGTCCAATCATAATCTGACTGCAAGATCACGAATGTGATTGCAATACAACGAATGTGATTAAAATTATGCCTTTAAAAATCTATATGACAACTACCTTACTTATTTATCTTTACTAATGCTGCCTATAGTATCTTAATATACGTAGCATAGTATTAAACCTACATACAATATCTCAGAGAAAAGCACTCATATCCATATGTTATTGTTTTGTATAACTGAAAAGATTACAGTAATTCCTGTTACATTAACACATTCTATCTATATTTTCTTCGCTATTTCGACACATAATTCACCGAAATGTGATCACATTAGTCAATACCTATCTTCCCTAGAGCCTAAACGACTCTTCGCAGCGAAAAATAGATTACGGACAAAAAAGCGCAAAACATTTTCCAGTATAAAAAAGCTGGCTTGACCTAGCCGTGTCTCATACAAATAAAGAGCAGAAAGATACGGTTACCATGATCCACTACTAATAAGAGACTCTCACTTAAAATATATTTAGAAAATTATGTGTTTTATTGAAGACCCAAATTAATTTTGTTTTTATTTTTAGAAATTTTGTAGGGGGTAGAGCCACGCTGAAGCTATTACTGGTTTCAGCATAAGTGGGTCAGCTCGCCCGGGGTACTACCACCCGACCCACAAAAACACCGACGTGAAGTAACAGTGCTTGCGTTTTTGCGTTTAGTTCGGTCAGTGAGAGCGCCGGATACCCACCTCCCCTCCTACAGTCTCGTTACCCCTCCTCCTGCCCCCTTCCCCCTTCCCCAAATACAGGCTAGCAACGCACTTGCGACTCCCCTGGTGTGGTTAGTGTCTATGAACGGTGGTAAACCCATAACATCAGGTGACCCACCTGTTCGTGTGTGAACATGTGTTGTAAAAGAAACAAGTTATTATTTATAATAAGCCCAAAAATATTACACTTACCAACCTTTTTACAATATAGTGTACACTATCAGTAAGTATCCAATCCTCAAATATCATGACTCATGGTCTATCTACAGTAGTATGAGAACAGTCTATTCATACAGACTACAATAAGAAGGCATCCGTTGACTCGACGTGAGATCACTATATAAAGACGTCATATACTTTATATGTATGTGTGTATATATAATTCTAACGTGTAAGTGAGAGAGATCGCTGGCTTTATCGCTATAGTAAACATGTCATACACAGAAAAGCAATGATGGAAGTGGAATGGTAAAATAGAATCGGCGATATTGCGCTCTATGATTTTTACGTTTTGCGAGATCGATGAGTCGCAGCTTATGCTTTATTCATACATGCATTTTTATTTATCCTTTGACAATGATTGTTATAACGAATTGCTATCGATATTGTGAATGTATGGATTTTATAAAACTGTTTATAAATATATTATTTCTAATAGTTTAATCTATTGACTTTTTATTTTCACACTAACTGCCCACTTGCGGCTTTGCGTGAATAAAAAATAAATTGAGATCAAATCTTCTCTTTACAGTACGACATGAAACAAATGGGCAACTGAACTTCCATCTGTCAATTCTGTCAATATTTTTGAAGACCTCTCCATTGTATTCTCTCTTACTCACTCTTTTATATACACCATGATTAAACACTCGCAGTATTTTAGGATATGACACTTCATGGTCACATTTAACATATAAAGTAATAATATCAAAGCAAATACTAATAAACAACAAAGAGAACCTAAGTTATAGTTTGTTCTTAGACTCTCAAAAGCATGGGTACAAATTTAAATAAACCAAATGTGGCAGGTGACAAAAGCTGCGAGCAGCGGCCCGGAGCTAATAACTAAGATAATAAAACGGAGAATAAACCTTTTTGTTATTTCAAACTTCGAAAAATTATACTTAGTTAATTGGTTGGCTTCACTTTCACTTTACTTTTTTCTACACCTGACGATCATTGACACGAGGCTTTAACATAGACGAGTAAAGGATTAACTATAATCTTTGCATCTTCTAGATAATTAGGTCAAATATCAAGCACCAATTGTTTTAATTGATTTAGAACGAGTGTCAAGTGCTGGGTTTCCTGTAAAAATATTGCTAACTAGTAACCACTCACACAGTATATGATTTTTTTTTTATATAATTTTTTTGCATACAATCCATGCCCTGATAATTACAAACACAACAAAAAAGAATTATCTAAATTATCCACATACGTTCAGCAATTGCTTTTTCTATGTACCTGTATTAAGAATTTATGAACGTTAATAATAGTCAATATTTTCAAACAATGATGAAGCGTGTTCGGACATCTCATAAATCGATGTAGATTCTAATCCCGTAATAAACCGTAGCTTTCGGTGGAGAAAAATATCGTTATGAAACTAAAACATGGTGGTGAAACTTTTAAGAATGCTATTACGTTAGCTACTACGCTCAAGTTGAAACTCAATTACGATGCACCCATAGGCCTATCTCAGCGGCGACGTTTAAAAGCCAGTTCCTGTAGTGTTACCATCATAGGCCAATTTGTTATTCAACATAAAGTCGGTGGCGAAACGCTAAAACCTAGAAAATAGAAAGATAATTAATAGTAAGCAGATTGAGAAATAATACAAGACTCAATCGCAATATTCTAAGAACAAAATCAATCACGTAATAATCATTGTCGTTATGCCAGCTTGTAACAAACGGAACTGAAGTCACATTGGTAAGTGTGTATACACTGATACATACCGAGACATTACATATGAAAGTAAATAGACCGAGTTTATCCACATAAGTTTTTTTTTCGACCCGACTACGTTAATTTACATAAATTTACACGGACGGACTACTAAGGTGATTTATGTTGCGTTGTTGAAGTAGTGAGTGAAAAATTTTCAGTGTCACTGTATTGCGTTAGCAGCGTGCTTGAGAGCTCCACTCCAGGGGAGCGAACCTAGGTTTCAGACGCTGCAAAGAGGGGGCGCGACGAGTGTGCGGGAGCGAAATTCAGTCAGGCCATGTTCACATGATCTGTGGTTACGAGAGCGTGGGCGCACACCCGCTCTGTTTAGAGAGACGGACGGGTACTGATCGTTCGCTGCCGTCATTTTATCAACATACTACAAGTTTCCTAACAACCTGCTTATATATAATTTCTCTTGAATATCTTTATGTTAATATTATAAACAGTTAATCTTGTAAATATGTTTGCAACAAGTAATCTCGAAATGTTGATGCGATTGAATTTTGTAGGTGGTAGAGCCAAGCTGAAGCTATTACTGGTTTCAGCGTCAATGGGTCGGCTCGCCCGGAGTACTACCACCTTCTCATAAAAACCGACGTGAAGTAATAGTGCTCGCATTGTTACGTTTCGTTCGATCAGTGGGAGCGCCGGAGGCCCACCTCACCTATCCCCCACCCTCCCAAGCTCAGTCAAGCTACACACTTGCGACTCCTCCAGTGTTGCTAGTGTCTATCGACGGCGGTGATCACTTATAATCAGGTGACACACCTGTTCGTTTGCCATCTATATTATATATAAAAAAAAGTAAAAGATATTTAAATTAATCAATGACCAGTTATTAATTATTCCTTGGAAGCAGTTTTTTTTCTACACGATATGTACCCTGTGTCCTTTACTGTACCCTTGATAATGTATAAAAAATGTAATTATGATGAATTCAGTAGTTAAGATCATAAGCCGTAATAAGCGAACAAACATTCGCATTTATTATATCAGTAAGGATGAATCGCAAACACGCTTTATCAAATAATATCCAAATTAAAATATAAAGTTAGCAACTCCCCGTACAATCCAGTCTGCATTTGACAGGCATATTGATAGCAACTATGTATTACCAGGCGTTTTCCAGTTAACCTATTTCTTGAAAGCCCCGGTGTAGTTATATTGTTAAACTCATTTTCCACATCACTTACCTAAACTGATACCGATAAAATCATGTGAATTTTAAAATTTATAGTTATAAGACAACAAAACGAGAGAACCACATAACCATAGAATTCCGCACAGGTAATAAAATACACTTTATTATTTAGGGTTCGGCGACATAAAAAACCTTTCAGTGACACTGGCTTACGAATGTTTATCGCCGGAGAATCGGATAATATTTTTTACGTTCCAATAACGGGTGGAAACGTTGATATTTCCGGATTTAAAATGAATTGCACTGGCGAAACTTCGAGTAGCCGTAGTAGAATTCTAAATAAAATAGTAAATTAGGTATGTATTCTTATTCGATACTAGCTTTGCCCGCGACTCGTAATATGTACCGTGGTACCTAATCATCATCATTATTATCAGCCTATAAGATACCCACTGCAAGCTATGGGCCTCTTTCTGAAGGAAGGTATGGGCGTAATCACCACGCCAACCCACGACGTATTGGTGATTTCAAACTCTGAGAAATCCACAGTTGTATGTTTTCCCACATACAGTGGTACTACAAGAACATTTCTCAGGTTCAGGTTTCCTCACGACGTTTTCCTTCACCGTCAGTTGATAGTGTTACCAATTTAAATTAGTAAATGGACGCTAATTCCGAAAAATTCGTTGGTACATGCCTGGGATCGAACCTGCGGATATCGAAATGATATTTCACCGGTCAAACCAATAGACCACACCACTCTGTACCTAATGTAAAATGACTAATAAAATGATCTGAATATATTAAGTCCATTTACTTATTTACTTTTCTCTCGTGCTTTCTTTAAATTACAATAACTTTTTATAGAGTGAACCGATCTTAATGAAACCATAACTGAATGTTACTCGAGGAAATGCTTTATGATTTTCTTGGTGAGGTTTTATCATGAATCTAGTACTTTAGATGCAACAGAGATGCGTGTTGAAACAAACAGAGAGACATTTCTAAAAATGATTGAAATGTATTTGATTACTTATTCCAAGACCACTGCAAGAATTTTTTTCACAAAAATCTAAAAGTACAGACCCATTCTATTCACATTCTTATTATATGCATATAAGAAGAAGATGTATATTACTTGGTTAGTGTCAAACGGAAGCAATTTAGAGAGTAGTTATTAATAGCAGCAATTTTGGGGAGTAAGGAGTGTCAAATAACATTATAAGACATGAGACACCCATGCCAACCTCACCTGCACGCGGTGCACCCTGCTGAATAACGAACGAGGCAATGGCGAAATCGGGGTAGGTTACCACCGGGTTTTACAGCCTGACTGAGTCGCTACCACCATGTATATGGCGATAAAGCCCGGCACAGTGATTCGCTTTTGCGGGTCGCGTTTCGGGATCAGCCTGTGCATATCCAGCATTTCGCAGGCCGGCATGACAGCGGCGACCGGCGATGGATAGTGTGTCACTCGGTGGTCGGCATTGTTTTTGGATTGTACTGTGCTTACCATCAGGCATAGTGCAGTGTTTTCGCGGTGATACAATAAATAAATAAAAAGTCACGTTTTCACTGCATATCTACTCAACCGATCATTATAAAATGTTTCTTACGTGATTTTAAAGAATGTTCAGTAAAGGCCATAGTGTAACTTTTATCCCGAAATGAGTATTCTTCCAGAGAGACAAGAGAAATCTAATTATAAGATATTTGAAACATGTATTTAAAGAAAAATAAAAAGTATTATAGTGTGAAAAACAATATTTAAATTTCAGAATTTGCTTATTCAAATTTCAAAATCAAAATCAAAAACACTTTATTCAATTTAGGCCCTAAGAAGGCACTCATCAACGTCAAAACTACCACCGGTTCGGACAAACAACCCAGTCATCGAGAAGAACCGGCAAGAAACTGGTTTATCTTTTTAACAAATATATATATAATATATTTAGAATAATAATATATTCTATATAATAGTAAATGTCACAAACGTTTTTAATGGATGCACAGAGATGAGTCAATTCCAGAACCAGAGTTCCAATTATTAACATTAGTGTGGTTTTCATGTCTATTGGCACTCCAAGCAAAAAATGTATACATTTTTATAAAGTCTATTAAGCATATATGATGAGCTGCAAAATATCATAATTACATGGAAACAGGCCGATATATTACGCGTTGCTATTGTGACCCAAGCCCCGCCAGCGCAATACGGCCGGTCATGATGCGCGCCTAAAGAAGTTTCAAACTTCAAAAATATATTTGAAATTATTACGGCCTTCAATTCTCTTTTTCCGTATTTATAACTCAAGGAATACCTAATAAATATGTACCAACGAAATGTTATTGAATAATAAATCATTTCTCTGTCAATTCAGTTCCGGACTCTTTACATTTCAATTTACGTAAATTACGTAACCTGAGAGACAATCGGTCGATACCCGTCATTATTCATTTGTTTAACATTATTCTCATCCACTCTTTATAAATGAATTTCGTTATTGACATTGTAATTTATTCCTAAATAATTAGAATATAAATTACATTCCATGGAATACTTTCTTGAAAGAAAAAATATTTAAGTTTTAAAACAAGGCCTTTTTACTTCCATTACGGTAAAATTTGCCTTCAAAAGGTATACCTTGTGTCAGTGAATATATAACGAGGCTTTTTGGCACAATTAAGGTACACCTTGACTTTGATATAATACTGGTTGTATCATACTTAAGGAGAATACTAGAAAATTTTGTAGGTGATAGAGCCACGCTGAAGCTATTACTGGTTTCAGAATGAATGGGTCGGCTCATCCGGGGTAGTACCACCCTCTCACAGAAAACTGACGTGAAGTAACAGTGCTTGCATTGTTGCGTTTCGTTCGGTCAGTGAGAGCGCCGGAGACCCACCTCTCCTCCCCTTTCACTTTCCCCTTCCCTTCTTCCTCCACCCTCCCACACAGGCTGGCAACGCACTTGCGACTCCCCTAGTGTTGCTAGTGTCTATGGACGGTGGTGATCACTTAACATCAGGTGACCCACCTGTTCGTTTGCCTCCTATGATATAAAATCACTAGGAAAAAAAATCGAAAATCATAGTGGTCGAGTGGAGTTCGAACCCCGGCCATATACCAACGAGTTTATCTGAATTCGCGTACATTTACTAATTTAAATTGGTAACACGATCGGCTAACAGTAAAAAAACATGAGGAAACATGAACCTGAGAAATATTATCGTAGTACCGCCGTATGTGTGAAAAAACAGTTAATTTTTCAGAGTTTGAAATCGTCTATACGCATATACCTTTACGTCTATACCTTTCTTTGGGAAGAGACATATAGTTTTGCAGTAGGTCTCTTACAGGCCGACGATGATGACTTGGGTAATACCGCTCTTGGGATATCGTTGTTAGTAAAACACTTATTAGATCAAAGATCATGGTCGTCCCATGTTTCAGACTTAGCAAAACCAGTAATAGTTTCTTAGGTATTAGTGTTAGGTTTCACAATAAAGTCCCAAAACATATTACCGATTAGTCGAACTGTAAATTTAAGCACCATATGAAGCGGGTTTTAGTGTCGAAAGTGGTTAAAGTGGATCAATACGTGAACGATGGTGACGTCTGGAATTGACTCCTCTCTGTGCATCCACTAAAAACGGTATTGTAACGTATGATATGTATCATGAAAGGATAAACCAGATGGAGTTTCTTGCCGGTTCTTCTCGATGACTGGGTTGTTTTCCGAACCGGTGGTAGTTTTGACGTTCATAAGCACCTTATTAGGGCCCTAACTGAATAAAGTATTTTTGATTTTATTTGGTTTTCGACATAGTCTAAGATAGAATTAATTCATACTCTATTCGTATGTGAGTTTCTGATTTTTTTAATAGAGATACCATTCAGTCTCTTTGAATGAGTGAAATGAAATCATGCTTATAATCAGGCCTTTGTGTACGAAATTCTCTGGGGCTCAGTCGATTCCTGCCAATAACAGGATTCAATTAGTAACATTGTTCAGAATTGTGTCAGAGTAATGAAGACCTTTAATACTTGTATTATATCTTAAGCTAATAAATCAATAACACGTGAGTGTTTCAGAATTACGCAGTAAGAGTTACCAAACATTTAAAAATTTAATGCATATTCATTACAATATAGAAATATTCAAAGTCAGTCTTCTTATTTATTATTTAATTGTAATAAACGATTTAAATATATTTTAATAATATACAGACACTTGATATGTCCCCAATTACACATGCTTTTGTTATTATTTACTATCGGGCACGGCCGACGGTGCCCCGCCTTAATAATGAAAAAAATGAGTGCGTGTAACCGTCACACGCGATTGAAGTAAAACTTTTTAAATATTTTTGATTATTTTAAATAAATAGTTTATAGAGACGTCATCAAAAACTTTGAAAACAAAAAAAAAGTGTGCGTGTACTTATGTACACGCGTTAGAAGTTATACTTCTTTGGCGTAACAAGATAAAAATCTTTTCAAAAATTTTATCTTTCGCATTATTCTACGTTTGTAGAAAAAACGACACTAAAACAATAGAAAAAAGATATTTAATACATTGAAAGTTACAATATAAAGAAATAGAAACAACAAATACAAAGAAACAAAATGTTGACTATAGCTCTAACATCAGGTTGTCGGTTTTAGGTGACGGTGTGCGCGCGCATCGTAAAAATTTACTCCCATCATTTTTCCCTAACGCGCCAAAAGAAGTATAACTTCAAAGTATCAAATCGAATAATAATAAAAATCCTACAATAGAATTAATTATATATGTATATATGGGCGCCCGACCGTGCTGCCATCTGGTTTCAATGTTAGTAAGTAACAAATTAAATCAAAGCTTCATTATCTGTGGTACCATCTATCAGCTAATTTGGCACTTAAATAACACAGGAAATATTATTAGCAACTCTTTGTTATAAAGTAAATAAAATATAGAAAAGTACGACCAGATTACTATGATAAGTAACGAATTAAATTATTTATCATTTAATAGAAGTTTTGGTTATATTTAATTACTATCTAACCGGATGGTACAGAAACGTGCAGCCATATTGCCGTAACGGACTTCCGTTGCATTGTCGTCTAGTTACTTCCTAGTCGCGCCTAAAGAAATTTTACTTCAAAACTTGACAAATTATACACATAAACCATCCTCGTGAATCACTTTATCTACTGGTGAAAGCCGCATGAAAATCCGTTTAGTAGTCATTGAGTTTATCGCGAACAGATAGACAGACGTAGCAGAGTACTTTGTTTTATAATATGTAATAATGATACAGTGTTATATGTTGTAGTTAAGTATTGTAATGTAAAACAAGCGAAACGTATTATAAGAAGGTATTTATAAATGAACTAGGTACCTCCAAAAACTTAAATATACTTATATCTATCTTGTCGGCGTGCTGACAAAAATACAAAAGCGGTTTCCTGAAGAGAGTCCTACTACATATTTTTTTTTCTTTGTCATAAATAAATTTAAAAATTAAATAACTTAATAAACCATTAAATTATAACGAAATGGATAATCAGGAGACACTTTTTATATTTAAAATTTCTACGTATACCAGTTCTCATTGAAATTAACTGAACTGTCCAGTAATTATTATGAGTTATAGCTACCTAATGTATGAAATCAGAATCTTTGGTTATTTAATCTCACATAATAATAATTTTACAAATAATCGCCAAAGCACCTATAGGTGTGTGTTCAGCAACTGTGCTGGAAAGTTGTCCCTTTAGGTTTAACGTGTTTACAAACTTGGATTCTATCGTCGTTAAACATCAGGTGAGACCTATAAAATATAAACAAAAACACAGTGTAATCTATACATATAACAAAAATGTAAATGTAAAGTGTTTGTACTCTTTTGATTTTCGTAAAAAAAATTGTTGCAGGTGTCTAGGAATAAGTAATAGAATACATTTAAATCATTTTTAGAAACGTCTGTCTGGCTGTCTGTCTATCTGTCTGTCAGTTTGTTTGTATGAACACGCATCACTGCTAAACTACTGGGTTCACAATAAAGCCTCATATACCAATAAGAATCATAAAGCATATCCCCGGGAGTAACTTAGTCTTTGTTTCATTAAAATCGGTCCACTCTATCAAACGTTATTGTAATAATGGCGCCGCGACTTAAGTATGAGAGAAAAGTAAATAAGCAAATGGACTAAATACGTTCAGATGACTTTATTACTCATTGTTTTGTACATCAGGGTTCACGTGGACGAAGTCGCGGGCACAACTAGTGTAGAATAAATATTTTACAACTATCTTTTCAATATTAACGAAGCTAACTGGAATAAAAATCTTTATTTTGACTTGTTGGCTTAGAGGAGTTAGAGGGAACTATCAAAGCCCTTTCTAAAACTTATATAACATTAAACAAAAATAAAATGAAGTCGCTAAAAGGTCCGGTTCTTTACGAGGGCATTGTCGAGGAGTAGTGTCGGCATGTGGCCACAACTATTGTCAGCTCTGCAATGTCACTGACCCTAGGGAATTGTCCAGTGTCATATAATAGAACTTATATATCTGTTAGAATGGTTCACACATTCTACATTTGCCTTATATGTACTCGAAGAGAATTCCAAACCATTAATTGAACACTACAAGGATACAAAGAGATTAGAATGTGTTAAATTACTTAAAAGATGGAATCAATTGTGACATAGCATTATATTTTTGATATTATACATGTACTTAGATTCCTTATTATTGAAGTAAAAGTTCTTATAGCATGGTAGTGAAAATTCTGCCTTATTGGGTAAAATGTAATGTAGGTATTTATTTCTGTGTGTGTAAAATAAAAAAAAAACTGCTTCCGAGGGATTTTTTGTTTCCGAACTGACTACGTTATTGACCTAGCAAGGTCTTAACACCTTCACCGGACTACTGTGGCGAGTGCTTACGGCACTCAGCCGATTTTATTTGGGCAACTAGTTCAAGGGCGCACACCTCGGCATGGGCTGTTGCCTGATACATGCAATTCGCGACCTATCTGAGCTAACCTAAGGTAAGCTAACTATTCATACATATATGAATTGTTGAAACATATATGTGTACCAGGCACACATACCTCAACTACTCTTATATATATTTCGTATCGGATAATTTTCTAAACTATTTCAGTTTTATAAGGAAAAAAATAAAACCCTTCCACTTTCATGTGTGAGCGTGTATGCGTGCACGTGTGTGTAGATGATCTGTGTAATGTTGTCGCAGTGATGTAAGATTCTGTGTCACTGTATCATGCGAGCAGCGTACTCAAGGACTCCACGCCGAGGGAACAGACCTAGGCTTGAGCCGCTGCCGAGGGGGGCCTAATCTGATTCCGAGGGATAGTTAATAACTGGTTATAGATTAATTTAAATATCTTTTGTTACGTTTTGTTTGTGTGAACACAAAACAGTATGATATTTTATATAAAAAAACAACCACCCGTGACTTCGTATGTGTTAATTATATATGTAAGTATGTATAAGTGTTAGTCTAGGTACAGTAGTGTACCAAAAGCAGTACGTATATAGTTAAGTATTTATATTATGGGACTGGGTATAGTACATAGTTTATGAGCATTCTCATAAACATATGACCATAGTATTTTATACATATAAACCAAAGAAGTTACACTTGCTCCACGTGTACACACTGATACGCACACTGTTTGTTTCCTTAAATAAGTTTTTTCTACAAAATAAAAGGTCAAGAAACTATTATTTAACTTAGGCATTGAACAGAAAACAAGGGATTCAATTTAGAACTTTAGGAACCACACTCATCGGCGTTCTAATTAAGTTTTTCTCATTTTCTTATATTGTTCAGTTACAACAGTGCTAAAAATCGAGGAATAGACTTAACTTTTAAAAACTTACTCTACTCTTCTTTAACGTTTTATTTATTACTAGCTGTAACCCACGGCGTAGTCCGCAGTGCTATCTCCAAAACGGTTGAACTGATTTTTTACGAGACTGGCAAATAGCTGACCTTATAAAAGTAATTAAGCCTATTCTATTTTAGACTAACCTTACCCACGACTTCGTCCACTTGAAATTTAGCAAAAATATGTAGTTCACTGTAAACATGTGCGAGAGGTATGCGCTGTACTGGACTCCAAGAATAAATATAATTGATTCATATATTTGTACATATGTGATTCCATAAAATACTACCTACTTTTTTCATTTAACCGTTTTAAGTAACCAATTAATTTATTATAATATTTCATTATTTGTTACAAACTTATAATTATTGTAAACATAACTAGGAAATTACAATGGAGACGTAAAAGTATATCTATCTCACTTATACCTAAGCACTATTGTATCGGTGCGAGTAGTACCTTGAAAATTGTATATTTTAACGACCGCATCTTCCATGTCAAATATAACAACCAAGCCCATCGAGATTGTAACTAAAATTAGCTGAGTGCCTTAAATGCTCGTCTTAGTAGTCCAATGAAGCTGTAAAGGCCTTGTAAGGCCAACAGTGCAGTCAGTTCGAAAAAAAAAGAATTTATAACACACCTTTTGCTCTAAGGCACCAAACTATATATTACATATACTATACCTAAACTATTCTCCATTTCAATAAATCCCTCTATCACATAATACCTAAGATTGATTAAGAAGCAATATTCAATAGGTTAATATTATTATACCTAGTTACAAAGAACAGATTATATAGTACACATAATAGCAGACACATTGATTACGAAGCTTCCCTTGTCGGCCACAACACTAATTCCCCACACCCGAACGTTTCTAGGTCAAAGGATGTAATTCAGTGTACACGGGGTAGCGTGTTACCAATGAGACCATTACATCGCTCACGTGCTGCTTAGAACTAAGATTAAATAGTAAGGCTTAGGGCACACGTGTGTGAGTTACTATTCAGTGATAATAAATAATATGTCCCTGTACTAAACAAGGACCTCGTCTCAATAGCAGAGAACTAACTATTCAATTATGTACTCGCATATATTAGGTAGGAATAAAGAGTATTTTTCTTGTTATTTCTTAAATTAATATTGATAAAAAAAATCGGCTAAAGTTTGGGTTAATAAAATTAAAAATTGTTATATCAAAATCTTATATTTTTCATAGAAATTGTGTGTTTTTTTTACATAAAACTTTAACAGTCTGTAACTCGTTAATAAATCGGTTTATTTGAATGATCAATACATAAACTTGTAGAAAAGTGAAAGATATATTGTGTTATAAAAATTGTATTGTGTTATATTGTGTGTATAAAAAGAGCTGTTATTTCTTAGAAAAATTAACAGCTAAGAGTTAAATTTTTGTTAATTTTAAATACTTTGATGTAGGAATACTTTTTTAAAAATAACAAAAACCCTTCAATATTAAAATGTATTATACATGCATATTATTGTTAGAAAAAAAAAGTGAGAGAATCGCGTTTAAACACGACTGAAGTGATACTTTTGAAATATTTTTGATTTTGTCAATAAATATATATAATAAAACCAATCAAAAAATTTTGGGGAAACATATTAATAATAAAAAATTGAATAATAAAAAACATACAATAGAATTAATTATGTATAGATGGACGCGCGACCGTGCTACCATCTGATTTCAATGTAAGTAAGTAATCAATTAAATCAAAGCTTTATTATCTGTAGTGCCATCTATCAGTTAATTCGAAATATAAATAACACAGGAAATATTATTTCCAACTCTCTGTTATAAAGTAAATAAAACATAGAAAAGTACGAACAGATTACTACAATCAGCAACGAATTGAATGATTTATGCTTTAATAGAAGTTTTGGTTATGTTTAATTATTATCTAACTGGATGGTACAGAAACATGACGCCATATTGCCGTAACGGACTTCCGTTGCATTATCGTCCAGTTACCTCCTAGTCGCGGCTAAAGGAGTTTTACTTCAAATTAATACATATTCACAATATTGAATGAGGAGTTTTTGGCGGGATCTTGGTCTGTCATGTAGTGGATTTTATTTTTTATTCATAATCTTGTGTTACTTGACTCTATATTGTGTAAAATTGGTGGTGTTTTATGTTATATAGTTTGTTTATTGTGCGTAAGTGAAGTGAATGGAAAATAATACCACGGACCATGAATTCTGAGATGCCACAAAAACTCCATGGAAAGTTCTAACAAGATGGCCACCATCTTGTTAGTTCATTGAAATTATATCAAGAAACTTGTAATATCGATACTCACTTGACAATGGTTGTAATAGTCTACTAGTAGACTGGTTGCCAAAAATGGAATGAAAGAAGAACTTGTAATACTATTAACTACTCGATAATGGCAGTAATAATCTAGAAGATTGGGTGCCAAAAATAAAGTTAAAAAAAATAAATATTGAATGAACTTGTAAATTTAACTTTACATAAGTGTTTAGTAATTTAGTGTGCAGTACGGATGGAGTAATATTAATTGGAGTACACGGAAAGGGAAGCGGACCAAAATGGCCGGTAAGCGCAATAAAATTGGCCCAATTTGAAACTTTGGTTTCGTTATTACGGATTTTATCTACACCATCAAAATAGATAATGTTTTCAAAATATAAAGACTATTAAGATATTTTATAGGTGGTAGAGCCCCGCTGAGGCTATTACTGGTTTCAGAATGAATGGGTCGGCTCGCCCGGGGTACTACCACCCGACCGACAGAAACAACGTCCACGAGTAACAGTGTTTGCATTGTTGCGTTTCGTTTGGTCAGTGACAGCGCCGGATACCCGCCTCCCCTCCCTCCCCTCCTTCCCAACCCCCGAACACACGATGGCAACGCACTCCCCTGATGTTGCTAGTGTCTATGGACGGCGGGAATTACTTACCACCAGGTGACCGGCAAGTTTGTTTGCCTCCTATGATATAAAAAAACGAATTAATGAACTCGTGTCACACAGACCATTAGTGTTTTTGAATATATGCTCGCGGCCTAACTAAATTTGCGCCCGGACATTTTCGGCAATTTAATCCTGAACGTAGCCGGCGACAAAAAGCCCATTATCGGTGAGTTCCCTCTTATCTTGTTAACGGGCCCGTTTCCTTTTAACTTTGGCTAAATCCGAGCCGAATACTTTTTTATTGATAAATGGAGGCCGTTTTGAAGTATCAGTCAATGTCGCCGGAACATTTATAAAACGAATATTTTATTACATTATATAGATATTTGATTTTTATAACAGTTTTTAAATGTTATTTTCATGTGGCGATTTTAAATAATTACCTAATAGTTTAAAAACGGTCTTACTTTATTTTTAATACACTGGTCTATGGTGCAACAGCCTAGCCAGAATACTAGCAATAAAGATTCGAGATACAGGTAATTTTTAGATAATTTCTTCCATTAAGTGTAACAATAACTATTCAGAACTCAAGGGAATCAAAACGATTTAATGTTTAACTTAATGGAATTCGTATTACCTATACCAATTATATATTGTTAGCACTCTCTGTACTACTATTGACTTACTATTGACTATAGCGGGGCTGTTACTAATGACCTGACACGCCATTGATCGAAAGTTATAGGCCGATCGTAACTTGACTGAATGCTATAAAAGGCGAGTCTGTGGAGTCATTAAAAAAATTCTTACTCCGTCGTCTCTCTGGAAGGTTGTATTGCGTGATTGTTGTTGTATTGCGTGATTTCTTTCCAATTTACATTGTTATTTCTATTTCTCTGGGTTTTTATGAATTATTGTGTTACTTGAGATTTAATTGTTGATGTGAGTCTTCGTGTTGAGGTATGTAATTGTGTTATTTTTTATATAAATCCATTTCTGGTATTCTACTATCGGAACTGGGATTTATGTTGAATTCGATTTTATTTTTTTATGTCATTAGTGGCAAACGAACAGGTGGGTCACCTGCTGTTAAGTGATCACCACTGTCCATGGACACCAACAACACCAGACGAGTCGCAAGTGCGTTGCCACCCTTTGGGGGGAAGGGATTAAGGGAGGGAGATGGAGAAGAGAAGAGGGGAGGGGAGGTAGGCCTTCGGAGCTCTCACTGACCGAACGAAACGCAACAATGCAAGCACTGTTACTTCACGTTGATTTTCTATGAGAGGGTGGTACTACCCCGGGCGAGCTGACCTATTCATTCCGAAACCAGTAAATTTTTTAATTTTTTTTATTAAATTTACTTTTTGGTATCTAATAATATATATGTGGTAATATAATGAAATTAGGATTTTATTGAGTCTGAATCACATCAAAACTACTAAACGTATCGGCACATGACTATGATCATTCGATGCAGAATATTTCGTAGGTGGTTGTAGGTTACTCTTTCATTCCATTGATTATTGCAGTTTTTTTTTTAATTAAAGACTTATTTAACACAACGAAGCGTGCGGGTAGCAGCTAGTACCTATTACGTATATTCATATTATTTTTTTAATACTACAAAAAATTGTTTTTGTCTCAGAATTTCTCTAAGATATTGACTTACTCATAAAATTATATCATTATCTTAAAAATATTTTTAGTAAGGTATATTTTGGCTAATTTAGTATGTACATATTCATACGTATATAAGTTAATGATATATATATATGTGTATTTAGTCAAAAATGTTTATTGTGACCCTACAAATATACATTCCAATTTTATTTATTTGTTTAAATAACCCTCAATATATAAAGTATAAAAATAGGTTACATGAAAATATACAGTTTCCTAAAGTATGTATTAACAAAATCAACTGAGAAATGGTCGACACGACGTCCAAATAAAAAGAGAGGACAGACGTTTAGGCATCCTACAGTCAAGGGTCCTTGTTATAGAATATTTATTGAGACTATTGTCAAGACCTCTACACGTTATGCTCTGATGTATTTGAATTCGCTTAAAATAAAATCTGTTTATCGTCCACCATTGTACCTATCAATTTTTATCTGTATAATTTCATTAACACATATTATGAGTTGTATTTTTTATACCTAAGACAACATTATGGTACTTATTATAAAATTTTGTGAAATCAAATATACAGTGTTTTTTTTTCATACCATCTTCATTTCGAAGCCTTTATTTATGAGTTTCTATTCTCTATACGTATATAGATTATCATATTTGTACAATAGTCAATATAGACAATAATCTATACTAATATTATAAAGAGGTAAAGTTTGTGACGTTGTAGGGAGTAATCTCAGGAACTACTGGTCCGATTTGAAAAATTCTTTCAGTGTTATATAGGTCATTTATCGGTAAAAGTTATAGGTTATATAACATCACGCTAAGACCGATAGGAGCGGAGCCCCAATGAATGTTTCAAAATCGGGGTATTTTTTTCTCTTGAGAGCTTCCGCTGCCTGTTAGCGTTAACCCAAAGTAACTATACCATGCGGACGAAGTCGCGGGCTGAGACTAGTATTTATATACATCTGAAGAAAAAAGTTTGTACTCTTACTGTGGCCAAATCTCGAACACTGGATGGAAAAATAGGTAAAAGTAAATTCCTAAAAGACGAATAAAATCCGCTTTTAAAATAGTAAAAAGAGAGAGGAAATAATTCGATTAGTTCAAAGAAATAGCTCGCGGACGGACGGAGTCACTGATGTGAGAGCTACTCGTGCAATTTTTATATTATACCCGTTTCTTTTTATGTATATTTTAGATTTTTATTTTGATGTACAATAGCTTTTATTTTAAA
This sequence comes from Antheraea pernyi, assembly GCA_015888305.1. Lineage (NCBI taxonomy): Eukaryota > Metazoa > Arthropoda > Insecta > Lepidoptera > Saturniidae > Antheraea > Antheraea pernyi. Next base: position 260,576 of record MU158961.1, read on the forward strand.
CTTACTAATTCCCACGAGTTCGGCTTTGTGAATATGTTTTTGTTCATTCATGCTATTTACTTGTTTTATCTCGATTCTTTTAAACAATTTTATCATTCCTCCTTAATCCCTATAACCCTTTTAGTAATTGTAAGTTAGTTTTTCTTTATCCCCTAACCTCTATAGAAATGCGTAATGATTTACGGCCTAAACAATAATCCTCTGAAAAGTTTCCTTAATATTGGTTCCGCGGCTTCGCAACGAAGAATAGATAATTACTTTTTTATTTATATGAACATAAAAATTGAATATTAATCAAATATTATAAAAGAAATTTGTTTTTCTCTTAAATCTTTATAAACAACGCAACGAATTTTGATGCGGTCGTCACTATGGTTTCTTCCGAAACTTTTATATGTATAAATTTCTATATTGGATTTATAAAAAAGAAAAAAAGTCGATGTATTATAATGAAGAAATAAAACGGAGTTTTCAAGCGCGTAAATTGAGAGAAAATAATGTTCTAGCAATATGAACATCTTAAAAGCACCTAAAAAAAATCTACGATTGCATATGTCTCCTAAGGATAGCCAATATTAATACTTTTTTTTAAATATTATTAAAACTAATTGGAAACTTATGACACTAATTTGACAAATAAAGTATTAATATTTATCGATTGAAATATTTTAGTGATATTAAACATTTAATGTAGATTAAAACGACTCTTCAACAGCATATAATTTTAGTTTCTATCTTAGAAAATATCAGACATTTAAAATTATATGAAATATAAAAATTATTTACGTGAAAATCCGTTTGAATATTCGATGACTTTAATTAACGGTAAATATCAAAACGCTAAAAGTTGGACGGACCTATATCGTTTGGCACTTTTACTAATGTAGGCCACATTAGTACATTGCACTATGCGAAGCCCGAGCAGGTCACTGTTTATTTATTTAAGGTCCATAAAACTGAGTTTGATGATCAAATATTGACATGAACTCTGGTAATGTGAACACAACATATACGAAATAAGAGAAAGAGGTTCACAGCATTAAGACAAAGAAAAATTTAAACAATATTAAACATTCTCATTTTTTTTCTGGTCAAGACCAAAAAAAAACAAAAGAGTATATCAAGTTTGAAACGTAGACCGAAAGCATACGATACAGGTGGTAGAGCCACGCTGAAGCTATAACTGGTTTCAGCATGAATGGGTCAGTTCGTCGGCCACTCGACCCACAGAAAACCGACGTAAAGTAACAGTGCTTGCATTGTTGCGTTTCGTTCGGTCAGTGAGAGTGCCGGAGGCCCATCTCACCCTCTTCCTTCCCTCCCTCCCTTCCTTCCCTCCCTTCCTTCGCTCTCCCTTACCGCTCGCCCCTTCCCCACCAACACAGACTGGCAACGCACTTGCGACTCCTCCGGTGGTGCTGGACATCAGTTGACCCACCTGTGCGTTTGCATCCTACGATATAAAAAAGGGTAATTAAGGGCTATGTTAGTTCTTGTTCATTTAAAAAGGGGTATTTGTTTAAGAAAATCTGGAGGTACTATGAAACCTTATAACAATTTGTAAATAAGCATTGTATCAGCCACATTTCTGCGAGTCTGTAACAGTTTAATTTGATAATACAGCGTTTGGAATATCAATTTAAGTTCTTGTCGTGGCATTTTTGTCGTAAAGAGAAAGGTAATATAACAATCCTTTTTTGTACTTGGTCTATTAATAAATAAATGTCTATATAATCCTAAAAACATATATGAAGCGGAGCGGTCTTGTATAAAACGTAAAAGGCATACCGAAAAACAAAAAGTAATCCAAAAGAATACACATCCAGTAAAAAGGAGTGTTGTAGTGTTTAATTACGACCCGAGACAATAGGAGCCATCCATCGGCAAAGCTTTGTGTCTGTTTGAAAGAAACTCGAAGCATACCTTCGACATAAGTATGACACCTACTGAAAAAATTCCACGTTCAAACCCCGCCATAACTGTAGACGATCTGAATTTGTATTATATATCAAATATTGCCACGAAAATAAACAGTAAAGTGTATGTTCTATACATATAAGAATTCTATACATGTAAGGGTTGTCGAGTGTACGTGGTGTTGAATAACATCATAAGACTTGAGACATCCAAGCCAACCTCACCTGCACGTGGTGCACCCTGCTGAATAACGAACGAGGCAATGGCGAAAGCGGGGTGGTAAGGTTTTACAGCCTGACTGGGTCGCAGCCACCATGTATATGGCGAAAGAGCCTGTCATAGTGATTTACTTCTGCGGGTCGCGTTTCGGGATCAGTCTGTGCATATCTGGCTTTTTGCATGCCGGCATGACAGCGGTGACCGGCGATGGATAGTGTGTCACTCGGTGGTCGCCATTGTTTTTGGATTGTAATGTGCTTTTCTACTTTTGCTTACGTCTCTGTACTTTTAGATTTTTGTGAAAAAAATTCTTGCAGGTGTCTTATAATAAGTAGCAAAACATATTTCAATCACTTTTAAGAATGTCTGTCTGTTTTGTTTCAACACGCATCACTGCTACTGCTAAAATACTTCGTTCGTGATAAAACCTCTTCAAGAAATTCATAAAGCATATCTTCGAAAAATATATAGTCACTGTTTCATCCAAATCGGTTTGGTCTATTAAAAGTTATGGTAATTTTATTGACGACGCGAGTCAAGTACGAGAGTAATGTAAATGAAAAAATATTCAGATGACTTTATTAATTACTGTTTTTACATAAAGTTCCACGAGGAAGAAATCGCGGGTACAGGTAGTTGTAAATATGTCAGATAAATATGAACTTATTTTACAACTAGTTTTGGTCTGCAATTTCACTCGCGTTATACGGCCCACCGCTTTATTACTTCGTCCTCTTTTATCGTACTTTCTGACCTACACTTTGTATGGTAATTGCCCTGTAGAAAGATGATTGGAAAATTAAATTTTTAACTCTGACTGGTAGTGTAAGTCATTAGTGCTTTCAGACAATCAAAATAAACAATCTCTTTAATTATATAAGACCAGTAACGTCTAGTCTAGCTATTAATAAACTGTAGAGAGTTTATAGCCACTATTACCAAGTTATATAAATGAAGATGTATTTGTATCTCAATAAAGTTAAAATGTTTTTTTTTCTATCTGAGAGATATTATAGGAATTAACTGGTTTTCTATATCATAGGAGGCAAACGAAAAGGTGGTTCACCTGATGTTAAGTGATCACCACCGTCCGTAGACACTTGCAACAACAGAGGAGTTGCAAGTGCATTGCCAGCCTGTGTTTGGGCGAAGGGGGAGTGGGAAGAAGGGAGGGGGAGAGGAGTTGGGTATCCGGCGCTCTCACTGACCGAACGACATGCAACAATGCAATCACTGTTACTTCACGAGGGTTTTCTGTGAGACGGTGGTAGTGCCCAGGGCGAGCCGACCCATTCATGCTGAAACCAGTAATAGCTTCAGCGTGGCTCTACCACCTACAAGACAAGACTAACTTATTAATAAACTAGCTGTACCCGCAGCTCCACACGCGTTTTTTTATAGTTGGTTCAAAGAAATATAAAATTGAGATTAAGATAAAATATATGTCTGTAATTTATTCTGAGAAAGATTAAAATTTATATCACAGCACTGGAATATATTGGTATGTTAGAAGTAATGAAATTAATATTCACCCCCAAATCGAATAATATAATCCGATAAGATGTGAACGAAAAGAAATATGAACGACCAGAGGAAATGAAAGAAATCTGTAGAAATGAATGTGATCATTAACCGGATAAAAAGAAAGTACGGGATAGGATTGAAACCGAATTTGTACCATTTCTACTAAACTTTATGTAATAAAATTTGTTCATAAATAGTTTCATAATAAGTAACGTTCAAGTTAATAACAATTTCGCAAACAAATCAAATTTATTATTTTATTTACTTTTGCGTGGAATAGATACCCTTTTTTAGGTATTTCCAAGACTATGATTTAATTTTAGAACCGATTCAAAAGATCTCATTAATCGTCAGAAAAAATGTTATTTCTAATAACAAATTTTGTGTTGTGATAAAAAAAAGTCTCAAACAAAAATATCTCTTCGGGTAAATAACTCCCTCCATTGTTAGAGAATTTTCAGAAGCACGTTGTTTGCTGTATACTTTGATGGCTGTCTTTTTATCGGTGTGCTCATATATGTATGTATGTCTATTTCTTTAACATAATCTGTGGCTTTAATTATTTGTTAGGGACGTTTATTACTCTTTTATTCAAAATCTACCGAACGGAATTTGTTGAAACAATAATATAGCTTTTATATACCAGAATAACATATAGACCATCCATTTTTCTTTATTAACCTGGAGAAATCCCTTATGGGTACGCCCGCCATCCTCCCGGAGGGGGAGGGTGGGTTTATGTCCGACTCGCACGGACTAAAACCCCACGGTGTACCGACAGACCGTAATTGTTGGGGCAGCAAAGGATCGTACAGTGCTAATCAACCTTGTAGAGCCACCCCAACGGTTCGCCCGGCGGAAGGTGACCGCTGGGCTCCTACCTATAGAGTGGTAGACTGGGCACACATCAGCTACCTCCCCCCGACCGCTGGACCTGTGCAATGAGGAGATGCCCCCCCCCGGCCCATCTCTCCAGATCCGGCTACGGTGGTGGGAGGAGTCGGGTAAAGCGCCGCCTCCTCCCGCCGGACCTCCGTTGGCAGAGAATGCTAGTTAGAGAATCTACCTCGAGGGCCCTCTCCGCCACCTCCTTCTGCGAGATGACCTCCTCGCAGAAGGGGGCCATCGCTCGCCAAGCCGGGTCGCTGCCGAGCGTGGCCGGAACCACGTTCGGCAGCGACAAATCACGCCCTACCACCGCAGCCAGAGCACGGCGCTGTCTCTCCCACGCAGTAAACTCAGACAGAGTGTCAGTCAGCGCCACACTCATGGCATGCGGCGGTCGGCTCCCTGAGAGCGATCCGGTGCAGGTCCCACCTGAAACTACCGTGCAAGACCGGACGGACAGCGTCCACGGTATACCGCCCGTACTGTGCGTCCGCCAGGTCCTGCCTCCACCTCTCGACGGCGTCCTCTCTAAGATGCTGTCATCTCCTCTCCTCTATCGCCCTGGGAGCCGGACGCTCCCCACTTCATTTCCTCGCCGCCGTGAATTCGTACACGGCGGCGAGAACTCCTGTCTCCAGCTCCCAGGGTAGAGAGCCGGTGAGCGTGAAGGCCGCCGCTGAGAACACCGTGCGGTACGCCCGGATTACCGCCGTCGGCCCACACCAGAATGTAGAGTTGGCGGAGATATAGATCATCCTAAGAAATATTATAAATGCGAATGTACGTTTGTTTGTTTGTTTGTTTATTTGTGGTTTTTTACAATATTGTTGGCAAACGAACAGGCGGGTCATCTGATGTTATGTGATCATCGGCATCCATAGAGACTAGCAACTTCGGGGAGTCGCAAGTGCGTTGTCGGCCTGTGTTTGGAGGACGACAGGGATGGGAAGGGGAGAGGAAGTAAGAGGAAATGGGACTCTGGCGCTCTTATTGACCGCACGAAACGCAATAATGCAAGCACTGTTACTTCACGAGCGAGCCGACCCATTCATGCTGAAACCAGTAATACCTCCAGCGTAGCTCTACCACCTACAAGTTTACGCTTTCAAGTCTTAACTACTCAACCGGTCATTTACAAGCACGTTACCAGATATACAAAATATGACATAGAATACTTTTTATCCTGAAAAGGAGCATTATTTCAGAGGGTTACCTGAAGGCTACATTATGGCGAGCAAAGCCGCGGTCGTGTTTAGTCTATACATATAATAAGAATGCAAATCGAATGTGTCTGTTTTTTTTCTGGTGTCTTGGAATAAGTAATAATATACATTTCGATCGTTTTTTTGAAATGATTTTCTGTCCGTTTGTTTACACACGCATCACTGCTAAAGTGATGCGTTCACGATAAAACCTCACTAAGAAAATCATAAAGTATATCCTCGAGTAATATTTAGTCTTGTTTTCATTAAAATCGGTTCACTCTATCAAAAGTTATTGTAATTTTATTGACGATGCGACTTACGTACGAGAGAGAAATAGATAAGTAAATGGACTTAACACATTCAGATAAATTTATTAGTCACTGTATTTTACATTAGATCCCATGCGGACGGAGTCACAGGCATAGTTAGTACCATATTATAAGTATCACGTATATAAATCAGTAAGAAGAAGAAGGATATAAACTAAGTTTCTTACTTACCAATAATCAAGTGAAAAGCCCGTTAATTAATAAACCTAAAACTATCAATAATTAAAATTCTTATTTTTGTATAATTCTACTCATAGGACTACTAAATTAAAACTCAAAATAATAAACTGTAGAATATAAATTTAGTGGCAACCATTACGCATTCAAATTGATTAAACCCGCCCACAGCCGGACCGATAAATTAATGAAAAGCGAAAAAAAACGAACATTACAAACGTTTTCTTCAAACGCTCTCCGACTGAATAGGTATTCATGGACGGCTTTAACCAACTTTTTCTAAAAGGCCTCCCTATACAAACTTTTCAAGTATACTAACAAACGCTTGCCTTGGCACGACTAGTGTATGTACTAGACTGAATGAGAGATGAAGTTTAATGTATGAATTGTATATTTTCATTTACGTTAATGCTTCATGGATTCTACTCAGGTTTATTCTGATCATTGTTTACTAAGGAATTAGAACTACTGTACTTGTAGCTATCTATATATTAATACGTGAACCCCAAATTTTGTATCCCTTTTTGAGAGAAATGCGCGAACGGATGAACCTGAAACTTGGCATAGTTAAAGTTCATATGGAGGAGAAGTGCAGCAAGCTATTTATTTTATATAAAATGCATTAGAAGTACATTAAATTAATTAAAATATGCATTACTCACTCTACTGTTTCAATTTTACACAACATATACATACATGTAAATAAAAAAGACATTTCGACATCTGTCAATAAAGGACTTCAAAAAAGGTTGTGAAGGAGGTTGCTATGCTCGACTGTATGTATTATTTTACTCTTACGTTCCAATTACCCTTTTTTATTCTACATTCAACAATGATATTAAACCTAACAAAACTCAAACTTTAAAAAATCAGTGAACTATGGTCGAATATCGACCATTGGGCGCCCACTAGTATATATAAATGCTCATGACCTTTTAGTTTCACTTTTATTATCCACATACTATACTGTCACAAGTCCGGACTTAGTTTTTCGCACAGCGAAATTTCCGAATTCGTGTACCTTTTTACTAATTTAAATTGCAGCTGGCAGTGAAGGAAAATATCGTTAGAAAACTTGAATCTGAGAAATATTCTTTAGTACCACCATGTGTGAGAATATAGAACTGTGGATTTCTTAGAATCTGAAAATGCCAATACGTCGTGGGCTAGCGTGGTGATTATGCCCATACCTTCCTTTAGGAAGAGGCCTATGACCCTGAAGTGGGCCTCTTATAGACTGAATATGATGATGATTATCCACATACATATAACGTATTCATAACCCTGTAAAAATATATAGAGATAGTAACCATGATTTTATGTCTTCTAAATCAACCTATAGAAATGTTTATAAGATGTTTGAAGTTACGCTCTGATTTTCAAAATACATAGTACACTAACTGTAATTCCACAGTTTCAACTATGTAACAATATATTATGCCCGCGACTTCGTCCACATGGAATAGTTATTTCGGGCTAACGCTAACACGCTGCAGAAACTCTTAGAAGGAAAAAAACCCCAATTTTGAAATATCCTTCACTTGTTCTCTGCTTCTATTGGTCTTAATGTGATGATATATAGCTTATAGCCTTCCTCGATAAATGAGCTATCTAACATTGAATTAATTTTTCAAATCAGACTAGTAGTTCCTGAGATTAGCACGTTTAAGCAAACAAACTCTTCAGCTTTATAATATTAAGTATAGATTAACTTTTTATAAATTAATAGTTTATACTCGATTAACAATAAATTAAACATAATTACAATTCTTCATCGAAACCTTTAAATTCCTAACTAATATTACAAATGTGGATATGAGTTTGTTCGCTTCTTTATTACGCTTTTAAGTTTTAAATACTCCACCGATAATGATACACTTTTGTATACAAGTTATCAAGGATACAGCAAAAGGTGTAAGGTACCGTTTATTTAAAAAATCATATTCCTGAGAGTTATGTGAAATCTGCAATAATGCTTACTAAACTGCGTGCAAAAAACATTTTTCTATATTTACAAACACAATTATGATTTGAAGGTCAAATCTGCAATAATGCTTACTAAACTGCGTGCAGAAAACAATTTTTACTGTATTTACAAACACAATTATGATTTGAAGGTCAAATCTGCAATAATGCTTACTAAACTGCGTGCAAAAAACAATTTTTACTGTATTTACAAACACAATTATGATTTGAGGGTCAAATCTGCAATAATGCTTACTAAACTGCGTGCAAAAAACAATTTTTACTGTATTTACAAACACAATTATGATTTGATAGACATATTATCAATTCCTAAAAACATTAAATGCTTATAGACTCGTATTTTGGACAATAAGAGTAACCATCAAAAATACTCGGGTAAGTATTAAAATATGAAATATAAAAAGGTTCTTTGATGTTATTTTCAACTCAATAGGTCCACTCTCGTTGGGGAAATTAAGACCTTTATAATTGCTGACCCTTCAAATGATTGATTAAAATAGATTTTATTTTTAACTGAGTTAATTACCTTCACAATGTTTAATGCAAAATTACATATTTGTCTTTGAATCTTATGCTTATAATGATAGAGCTGAAAATAGTTTAGAACTATATAAAGAAATATTAAGTCTCAGGCTGTTATTATTCAACCTCGTTAATTAAACTTTTCGCTAGTGCCAAACGAGTATAAACAGATACGGTAAACATAAACTTGTCCGTTTAATGGAAATTTTAAATTATCAAAGTTGGAAGTGGACTTGAAACTGTTTAAAATTGACGAGTTTTGAAGCCGTAATATGATATCTTTGTTTTCCTTTTTCATGTACTTTAAGTGTCATTGAACTTAGCTATGATACTTAGGTTTCAAATCATAAAAGTAATGTCTCCTCTCTCAAGACTCAATAACAGATATATCTGTTTTAATAAAACGATAGAGATCTGCCGTGATGCGAGCATCATGTAAAAATTGCTGCATGAGATTTCGACTTTTAGTTTGACATCTAATAGTTGGCCCTTATCTAAAAGAATATTACGATATCTTCATTTGATATGAAGTTATTTAAACTTTAAACGATTTTTATAAGTACTATGTGTCCAACGATGTGAATTGAGGAGAGATATGTGGAGACAAGATAAGCACACATACTTTTCATGTTCTCGCACCATGATTAATCAATTATCGATACCTCGCCATAGAACTACCGCTTTCAGAGGGTCATTTATATATGCCGCCTCTCGTTGTTGGAACAACATCCCACCACCATGTCGATTCAAAAAGAGTAAACTTAGCTTTAAACCCTCTTATGAGCATTATCTATCAATTTCAAACTCAGTAATTAAAGTGACGTATAATATATCCACGCAGTTCTATTGTAAGTTCTGTTTACTGATGTCTATTTTTTTTTCTTCTAAATTTATATTTGTTTTGTGTAATCCTAAATTTGTGGTTACAGTAGTATATCTCTTTAGTGTGAACATCCGTGACGTGTTATGTGTGTATGTGTTACTTGTTTGTTCGTTTTAAATTTTGTATTGAGGTCCGTTTATCATCATATAGGCTCCCATCGAAAATCAGCGCCATAGTACTACTTACTGTACTGCAGATTTTTTTGCTGTATGGGTTCGCTAATTGTTGGACGTCTATTTTTCATTTTGAAATATTTTTGTTTTTCTGTTTAATTAGTAACTGTGTGGTTTATTCCAACAATAAAGTATTTCTTTCTTTCTATTGTAAGTGTAGATATGGCAACGGGTATAGTGCGCATGCACAAGACAAGATAGACGAAGTCGCGGGTATCAACTAGTATTTGATTAAAGAACGCGTTACTTTGCGGAAATCCATTATTAAATATTATAATGCACGTTACTTTGCACTTCCGCCTCCGTGCATAATACTCCGTGACGAATTAAAACACGTGTTATCGATTGTGGTCATTATACATCTGCAACATATTTTAATTAATTATATTGTTTTTTTTTTATTTTACATTTATATGCAAACAGTGTCATCCGACGTCAGGTTCAGCCGGCAATCAAAGACACGGTTTTTTTTTTTGTTATTTCAGTTAATAACTAGCGGGCCCGGCGGACGTTATCGCGCCCTATAGTAAACAAACCTTGACAAATTATATACCTAAATGTGAGGTATGAAAATTCGTTCATTACTTTTTGAGTTTATCGCGAACAGACAGACCGACAGACTTGGCAGATGACTTTGTTTTATAATTTTTTTTATTGTAGCACGGCAATATGACTGCACTATGCCTGATGGTAAGCACAGTACAATCTAAAAACAATGGCGGCCACTGAGTGACACATTATCCATCGCCGGTCGTCGCTGTCATGCCGGCCTGTGAAAAGCTGGATATGCGTAGGCTGATCTCGAAACGCGACTCGCGGAAGCGAATCACAATGATGGGCTTTTTCGCCATATACTGGTTGCGACCCAGTCAGGCTGTAAAACCCTACCACTCCGCTTTCGCCAATGCCTCGTTCGTTATTCAGCAGGGTGCACCACATGCAGGTGAGGTTGGCTTGGGTGTCTCAAGTCTTATGATGTTATTCGACACCCCTTACATCCCGAAATATGTAGTGATATGTCGCTATTTCTATTACTAGTTTCAGATATTTTTATCAACTACACCTTACACAAACAAATTCAATTATCATGATTATTAATAAGGTTGGTGAAGAGTATAATTTGTTACTACATTAACGCTCATTTTATAGTTTACCCGAGCGGAACCACGGACATAACTAGTCATTGTGTATAGACACATATGAAGTGTTTGTATAGTGTGAGTAAATATAGGTAGATCGATTTTCGGGACGGATGCCAACATATCGGACCGATACGCGACTACACGTGAATCATACAGGAATCGGGCCTGTTTTTTTCAGTTCAGATAACTCTAACCATATTTTGTTCTAAAGCCTTTGGTTTTAGTTCAGACTTCATGCGATTATTTTCGGGTTATTTGTGTAGTAATTAGAATAATGACAATGGAATTCCACCTTTTTACCTAAAAATTACCCAGAACAAACAAACAAACAGACAAAATATAAAAATATAGACAAAGTATAAAAAAAAGTTTTTTGCGGTCATTTGTAGCCATATCCATTCATCAAAAAGTTGTTATTTTAATTGTACGTACACAAACTTTATTTTTATAATACGTAATAGAGAACAAATAAAAAATTGGAAATAAAAGTAGTATAAACTTTTTGTATAGGAAAACAAAATAAACTTTGAAAATGTTAGCTTTGATACTTACCACATAACTTCAGAATTGGCAGTATGGATTAATTCCTTCGCCTATCCTATTGGACGAATATTAATGAAATCTCTCAAAAGCAAAATAAGTGCCCGATTTTTAAACATTCTTCATTGGTGCTTTGCTTCTATTGGTCTTAGCGTGATTATATATAGCCTAAAGCCTTCCTCGATAAATGAGCTATCTAAAACCGAAAGATTTTCTGAAATCGGACTGGAAGTTCCTGAGATCATAGCGTTCAACCAAACAAACAAACTCTTCAGCTTTATATATTAAGTATAGATAGATTATTTTATTGTTATTCTTATGTTCGTAATAATAATCGTTGTTTTGCTCGTCCCTTAATTCTTAACTTTTTATACGTTTAACAAACATTTTATGATACCCATAAGCGTTATCTAACAGGTAAGAGGGTTCCAAATAGGCCTTTATTTCGAATTATAAGTCTTTCGGAAATGGACTCTCCAAATTCATTCATTTAGTGAATCCGTATTGAAATTATGCCGGAAGGTAAATCCGACCACAAATAATTACAAAATGCTTCAAGTGTAATAATTTAGAACTAATGGAAGGCTCAGTGGTTTGTGTGTTCGGAGACACCGCGTCGATCGACGTTGGTTCGAATCATTGCGAATAAGCCAGGGTTTTTGGTAGATGAACAGATCGTAACGGAACCATACCATGGTGATAGAGCCTTTACTAACTAAGCAGTAATTACAAAATGTTATAGAAATAACAAAATGTATTAAAAAACGAAAGACAGCTCAAAATTATTCTAGATAAGCATTAAATATTAGTTAATAAAACCATCTACACAAGAGCAAATTCGCATGCACCAGCTAATCATATATCTATGACATTTTATAGATATAGAAATTTTATAATTTCCTAATCAAGAATAAGTATTCACGGTCTGCGAGCTGTTAGACCCGATAAGGTGAACGCATTTCTAAATAAGGTATTTTATTATTGCTTATTCTTTGGTGCGCGCGGCAACCCTGATTGTAGGTGCAATAAAGAATATGATTAAAACAACGACTCTCACATTCCCGCTAGGGCTAACACATATTATAGCTGTTAGACCTGAATTGCTTTTAGCAAATTGGTCTCGTAGCAACTCGGCATGTAATTCCTGTAATCACGAATTAACGTTTGTAATCATTTCTACTGGACGATAAATTTATTCAATATAAAAAATTGGTAGGAAAAACAAACAACAAAAAATCTACAGACAACAAAAAATTCCAACAATTGCTGTTTGTGTTTTTTTTTATTGTAGCACGGCAAAATGACTGCACCTTGCCTGATGGTAAGCACAGTACAATCCAAAAACAACGGCGACCACCGAGTGACACACTATCCATCGCCGGTCGCCGCTGTCATGCCGGCCTGCGAATAGCTGGATATGCACAGGCTGATCCCGAAACGCGACCCGCAGAAGCGAATCACTATGACGGGCTTTTTCGCCATATACATGGTGGTTGCGACCCCGTCGGGCTGTAAAACCCTACCACCCCACCGATTTGTCTGTTTGTCTGTAATTGTGCTTAAAACTTATGGCTCTTCTTTTAAAACACTTTTAGCTGATTGACTATTTTTAAAACGTGTCCTGTGTTATTACAAAAAAGTTAAATACGTATTAAAGATTTGGTTTAAAAAGTTTCTAATAATTGCACCGCGCTCTCCCGAAGCAAGTTCGCGTTATCCTTTTTCTCAAGTCTAACCTAACATAACCAAAGTGAGACAAAAGAGCAAGATGGCGAACATTCAGCGACCGCGGCGCACATGCGAGACCTATTTAAAGCCAGGGTTCAATACGTATTTAACTTTTTTATAATAACACCGTATAGGTTTTAGGCTTTGAACACAATCTCGAACAGGCTAAACCTAAAGTGATTGGTTTTCAAGTATAGCCTGCCGGAATACACCCATAGATGCTTGGCGATTGTTTTCAACTTGAGGATTGTAGCTAGCCAGGCGAGCAAAGAAAAAGCACTACCACTTTTTTTATATCAATGGAGGCAAACGAACAAGGGGCACCTGATGTTAAGTGATCACTACCGTCCATAGACACTTGCAACACCAGGAGAGTCGCAAGTGCGTTACCATCCTGTGTTTGGGGGAGGAGGGAGTGGGAAAGAGGGAGGAGAGGTGGTCCTCCGGCGCTAAAGAATAAAAAATAAATAATAAAGAATTATAGATTTATTTATAGTAGTGTGCGCCCAGTGGTCGACATTCGACCATAGTTCATTGATTTTTTTAAGTTTGAATTTTATTAGGATTAATATCATTGTTGAATGTAGAATGAAAAAGGGTAATTGGAACGTAAGAGTAAAATAAAACATACAGTCGAGCATAGCAACCTCCTTCACAACCTTTTTTGAAGTCCTTTATTGACAGATGTCAAAATGTCTTTTTTATTTACATGTGTGTATATGTTGTGTAAAATTGAAGCACCAGTGTGAGTAATGCAAATTTTAATTACTTTAATGTACTTCTAATGCATTTTATATAAAACTAGCTGATACCCGCGGCTCCGCACGCGCTTTTAAAAAAATGTATTAATGAAATGTAAAATTGTAAGTGGGTGTGTACATTACAGAAAAGCTTTTTCAAAAACATTTGTAACTACGA
>MU158961.1:274841-331663 GCA_015888305.1 Antheraea pernyi
TATATATATATATAATTTGATGTTCAATCAATATCAGGCGGAAGTGTAAAGTAGCGTCCACTATAATGTTTAATGATGAATTTCCGCAAAGTAACGCCTTCTTCAATTAAATATATTTTTGTAGTTTAAACAAGCAAAGTCACGGTTACTTTTATAAATAGATACACAAATGCAAAGCGTACTGTAAGTAATTTCTCTCAAAACAGCGATATACTTATTAACTGTGACGTAGAATATTCCAGATTGTAATTACTAGCACGCTCAAGTAATTTAATTCCCTTATCAAGCGAGGAGATGATATCGCCGTCAAGGGCTTATCCTCGCGCCGACCAATTCCAGAGACTCTGACGTAACGTACTTTTTTATCCCTTGATTCGAAATTACGTGACATATGATTCATTTGCACAGTTAGGTATATAATTTACTAATATATTATATTTACACAATACTCGTTATAAAAATAGTAATAAATCCCCTTTAGTTGCTACATTTTTTTTTATCAGAGGGGATCAAAAACACTACCTACATATTATAAAACAAAGTCCTCTGCCACGTTTGTCTGTCTGTTCGCGATAAACTCAAATACTACTGAACGGATTTTCATACGGTCTTCACCAGTATATAAAAGTGATTCGTGAGAAAGGTTTAGGTATATAATTTGCCAAGGTTTTTATATTACCAGGCCCGCTAGTTATAAATAAATCAAATACATTATGCTTAAAATAGAAAAGCAAAGAAACGTAATGTGTACATAAAATATATTTACGAAAAATTACTCTGGTAATATTAAAATTAATGACAGAACCCATTTCCATGTTTTTTGGTTTCTGTCGTTTGTATGTACATTGCTGTTCTTCGATTGGTTGTGTTTTATAAAATTTTATTATTTAACTACGACCCTTGGATTGTCCTGAGTAGTGATTTGATCGAGAATAAAATATCTGGTAGTAAATAGACAAGTATGTCTGTGATGAGATTCGAGTTAAATAGCTGAAAATTGACGTTAAATCATCCATGTAAAATTGTAATAGGTCTAATTAACTATGATTATTTTGATCGTAAAATATAAAATGACAAATTATGTTTATTAAAAATATGATTTTCATATATATAAATACTGTAAATATAATAGATCAAATACGAAAACATAATTAACTCTTGGTAAAAATTGTACATACGTAAAGTAATATAAATTTAAAATAGAAATACTGAGACGTACTTCTTAGCATACTATGGATTCACCGTGCGGGTGCCGGGTCCATCGCGTGGCAGCGAGAGAAACTCTGAGTAGGCTCCGAGACTTGTGACATGGGTGTATGTTTAAGGGGCCCCTTTTCAATGTACATTAACACTCACCTTAACTACTCGTGTTTCTCTCCCTGCCTACCCAAATCTGGTATGAACCTGCTAATGCGGCTTTAGAGGCTCGTTCTAGTATAGAACTCGCTGCAGTTCTGGAAAGACCGAGGTTTTTAGAGAGGTTTTGCTGATATACTCTTTTTTCTATATCATAGGAGGCAAACGAACAGATGGGTCACCTGATGTTAAGTGATCACCACCGTCCATAGACACATGCAACAACAGGAGAGTCGCAAGTGCGTTGCCATCCTTTGCGTGGGCGAGAAGGGAGTGGGAAAGAGGGAGGAGAGGTGGACCTCCGGCGCTCTCACTGACCGAACAAAACGCAACAATACAAGCACTGTTACTTCACGTCGGTTTTCTGTGAGAGGGTGGTAATACCGTACTCTTTTTTCTATATCATAGGAGGCAAAAGAACAGATGGGTCACCTGATGTTAAGTGATCACCACCGTCCATAGGCACATGCAACACTAGAGGAGTGGCAAGTGCTTTGCCATCCTGTGTTTGGGGGAGGAGGGAGTGGGAAAGGGATAGGAGAGGTGGGCCTCCGGCGCTCTCACTGGACGAACGAAACGCAAAAATGTTACTTCACGTCGGTTTTCTACGAGAGGGTGGTACTACCCCGGGCGAGACGACCCATTCATGCTGAAACCAATAATAGCTTCAGCGAGGCTCTACCACCTACCTCTCGCTCCCATTTCTACGGCATATAGGTTAACTATGTAACCGTTTTTAGTCAACTCGTTTACAAGGTCGTAATACCTGTCCACCTTTATCACGTGGTCTTTAGGAATATTAGTTTCCCACGGAACGGTAAGCACGACAAGGACCACGCGCTTTGTATGTTTAGAAAAAATAAATATGTCCGATCTGGATAACGAAACGCACACATCTGGGATTTTATAGTGCATATATATAAAGTATGAATATTTATAGTTATGTTTTAAATATTTACAAACTAAATTACTATGCCTTGTCTAAATTTTCTTTGTAATCTACACAAAATAGATTTAAAAAATGTCAACAAAAATCGATATTGATTCCAAAATAAAATTTAGTATAACAAATAACGACAGACTACAATGGGCATTGCAGATTGCTATCTATTTCACATATTTTAAAACGAAAATCGAAACCGACAGCAAACAAGTCTGGGAGCGTTTCGGCACTAGGTTCTCACGACCGAGAGCTCCCCAGGGACGTAGCTACGGAACCTGACAATAGGATTTTTCAAATCAAAATGTGATTGAAGTGCGAATACCACGCCATTCGCTCCCTAGCTCGAGTACTCAATATTTTAACAAGTGCCAACCATTTTTCCGTGTCATTCCCGAGCCATCGTCTCGGGACTATCGAACCGAAACACGTAGAATTACAAAATATGAACGAAGTTTAGTATCGGCGCTTATTTTTTCTCGCAGCGTACCGCGTTCCTAACAAAACAAACCATTACTTAGATATTATATGAATGCTAAATTGTGAAATAAACATCGTAACTGGAAATAAAAACAGAGCCTGCTATTTTATTTGCATTTTATACATACCTAGTCTTGCCATAAACACTGAAACAAAGATAAAAAAATATTTTCTATTGCAAATAACATTTATTACTTCTACAGTGTGTTAGTTTAATAGATAAATATAAAACAATTAAAAATATAAAAAGCTTATTCGAAGTGGTCTCCATTGGCTGCAATACAGTTCATTAAACGTTAAGGCCAGTTATCAATAGAAGCACGCACTTTTTCCATGGGAAAATTCTTCACTGCCAATCGTACAGATTGTTTTAGGGACTTCAAATTATCAGGACGTTTAGAGCAAGCCGTACTCTCTAAAACTGATCATAAATTATAATTCAGCGGATTAAGATCGGGACTAGACGACGGCCAGTCTTCAGGTCTGATGAAGTCCGAAACGTTCGTTTCCAACCAAGAATGCGTACGTAGATCGAGCTTTATGACCCGGTGCCGAGTCTTGCTGGAAGGACCATTCTTGGTTATCGAACATGGTGTTGTTAAGGGGCTTCAATACAGTCTCAAGAATGGTATCGTGATACACTTGTGCCAATGTTTCGATACCTTTCTCACAAAAGAATGACTCAGTCACTCCTGCATAGCCCCACCAAACCATCACCATCATAAATACGGTCATTTTGGTTGTTAAAATATTCCTCAATTGTAAAAAAATTCTCATCCGTAAACAAATATTTTCTGTGACCTCCCTTTGCGTACCGCTTCAGTGGTTATTTCGATTTTACTACCCTATTCTTTTTTAAATTATCAGTTAAGTAATGACCAGTACATCTGTTATAGGCTGCAAGTCTTAAGTCATCTTTTAAAATACGCGACATGGTTCTAGGTGCAATCTTCATCTCCGGAGATAAAATCTTTTGCTTTCGGACAGGATTTCTTCGAATTCTTTCCCCTACTGCTTTGACCACCTTTTTCGTACGAACACTACGTGGACGGCCAGATCTTTTTCTGTCACAAACAGATGAGGTCTCATTGTATCTACTAATAGCCCGGTACACAAACATTTTACTAATACCAAGCGTATGGAGAGTTTTAAATATTACATCTGGCTCCATACCTACTTTCTGTAATGCAATCACAGCGATTCGGTTCTTTTTATCACTCCACTCCATTTTAATATCACAAAATATTGTACAATGTATTGGCACCAAAATGAAAAAACTCAATGTATAATCATATAAAATGACATATTCCAAATTCAAATGTAATATTTTGTTTATTTTTAATTATAACAGTATTTATGGCCAGACTAAGTATTTTATTCATTATTGCTTATGTCGTTCACTTTTATCTTTGATGTAATAATTATGATATTTGAGCCTTTTATGACGTGGCAAAATCCTGTAATGACACACCACCCTTTTGGGGGAGACTCTTAGGACTTTTATCGACTAAAACCCCTCGGCGTACATCCGCCGTTTTGTTGAGGCGGCAAGAAATCTCTTCAGGATTCATCGTGCCGCCCGAGCGGTCGGCCTGGTGTTAAATTCCTTCAGATCCCTTCCTTATCAGAAGACGACTGTGTACACATCGGCGGTCTTCTCCGTCCGGCTTACCTGTGCAATCTAAAGATGGGCACCTCGACCCTTCCTCCCACGCCACCTAGAGGTGAGCATAACAAGACGACTTTCTCGCAGAAGGAGGCCACAATATTCCAAACAGACTCGTTGCCGAGCATGGTCTTTCCCACACTTGGCAGCGAGAGATCCGATCTTACCGCCGCAACCAGAATGCAGCGCTGTCCCTCCCACGCAGCACAGTCGGACAGCATATGCATCAGTTCTAATCAAATTGTCATTTAATAAATTAATAGAAAGGGAGTTTTAAAAAAAGAATTGAAATTTAGAAAATATTTCAAAGTTTTTAAAGTTGCATTAATGGTACTCTTTAAAGTTATCAAGAAATATCAAATATTATAAGCTTTCGCTATGAAAATTGATGATTTTATCAAATTGAGAAATTACTATGAGGCTAATATCGATGTGAAAAAAAATCACATTGGTCTGAAAAAATTATGAGTAAACACAACATTGAAATCACTTAAAAAGTTTACTATAAATATTTCAGTAATTCGCAGCAAAAGCAATCCACATTCTTTCTTTTTTTTATTTAAATTTTTTTGACATTTTTCCGATTTTAAAATTTAGCAATTTTGCCGCCTTAAGCCCAGGCTCACGGGCCTAGGCATAAATCCACCACATATTATGTAATGTATATATAATGTAAGGGTGATATTGTTCTGATTGAGGAAATTTATTTTCAAAACCAGAGTTCAATTCGCGAAATTTATAGAGCTCTTCGGTCATATGATGGTGTACATAATAAATTTAGATGTATAAATTTAGTATCACCCACTCACTGCCTGATGTAAGACCGCCGAAATAATATAGAAACATGGGTAGCGAAGAAATTATGGCTGCTGTGAGTAAAAGTGTGCAAGAGTATCCAAAATTTTCACAATCGTATTCAACATATTAGGCTTTGTCTGTCCATTATATGAATTGTTTTATATAAAGGGAACCTATGGGCCAAACGAATGGTACTACATTTTACAAAGCCAGCGAGACCATAAATTTATTAAAGGAACAATTTGATGAAAGCAATTTCAGGAAATAGTCTTAATTGGCTTCTAAGATCATGTGATTAAACGTCACCTGATTATCTTCTTTGGAGCTGTATTAAATTCATCAATTAGTCTGACAAACTAACAGAACTAGAAGCATTAGAGTATAATTTTAAGCAAGCCATTGATAGAATAAGAATTATAGGAAAAAGTGGTCAAATTTGGTCTGATCGGATGCACTTAATAACGATTAGTTGTGGTGGTGACATGACAGAAATGATTTTTTAATCATAAATTTCATTTAATCTACTTAAAAAATAAAAAAAAGTGTGTGTGTACTTATGTACACGTGTTAGAAATTATAGTTCTTTGGCGTAACAAGATAAAAATCCTTCCAAAAAGTTTATCTTTCGCCTTATTCTACGTTTGTAGAAAAAACGACACTAACAATAGAAAAGTTGATTATAGCTAACTTCTGGGTGTCGGTTTTTCGTGACGGTGTGCGCGCCCATTTAAGATAATAATAATAAAAATAAATTTACTCTCATCATTTTTCCCTAAAGCGCCAAAAGAATTATAACTTCAAAAGTATTCGATCAATATTTTTTTTCAATTTGAAGTTCTCCGGTTTTAAAAAAGATACCCATTATAAGAGCGTAACGGGTAAGAATAGTTCTTAAAGAAAACTGTGACAGTGGAAGCACTTTGAAAGCCTTACAAAAATATATAAGAATTCTGGCTTCCAACGGCTTGTTTATACAGTTAGTCTTAGTGGTTATTTTATGCAGACAAAGGCTTCAATATCCCTGGCGTGGAATATATAAATAGTAGAAATTTCCCACTCTTCAACTTTATTATGTTTATAGACAAAGTTTAAGAAGGCGTCATCTTTCAAAGTAATGGGATTTAACTCTCGTATAAAACTGTGCGATGATTATACGATAGTTAAAAGTATGTTTAAAAGTTATTTAATTTGACAGCCCACAGAAGTGGCATCGCGTACTGGTACGCTTTGTTGAACCGAAATGTCAAATAAAGCATAGCTAAACTTTAAAACGAAAAATTGCACAATTATGTTGTCAAATTATACAGCTAAGTCTTACCCACCCTTAGTAGATTATTATTAAGAGTTATTAATAATATAAAACACTACTTATTGTTGATTTATAAACAATTAAAGCTTCTACTATTTTGTAATTATTTATAAAGTCAGGCAAGGCATAGCCCTGCACTATAGCAGGCCCACGTGGTGGAGGCGGATTGTGTCGCGCGACTCCCACAGTTCGTCGGGGGGGGGTTAACACCCGCCCGCCCCTGATAGTCTACTATTATGACCCGCTGAGGCCGCAGAAGGGGCCCCTCATGAGGGGCCGACACCTACCGGGTGAGCAGACGCAGTACCGTAGGCAGTTCCTGCTCCCCGTCCAAATAGGTGTAAGAAGGCACCATGAGGTTTTAGTCCGTGCAAGTCGGACATACCCCACCCTAGCTGCCCGGCCAGGGTGGGTATCCGTAGGAATTCCCCATGTAAAATAAAAAGGCATAGGAAACAAAACATTAAAAATAACAGTTTCTATGACTCTTAAATATTTATAATTCGCGTTCCTGTGTTTATTGTGTTAAGAAACCTATAGGTTCAGTATGTGTATACAATGGTATACATATTCTTATAATTCTTAACATAAGGAAAGCCTTATGTGTAGTATATTTTGTCTCATTTATTAAGAATCATTAGCTTCCATATGTATATCAATCCTTGTCATATACTGTATGCATTTCACTTGTTAAGGGAACTAACTACGTAATTGTATAGTGTACAAATAAATAGAGTAACGTACTACATAAGTAATCTCTTTTTTATTCTGCAACTTAGAATCAAACTAAATACCACTCCCTATATAGAAAAAGTACTTTGCTGGGGTTTTCCTGGGGAACTACAGTAGCAGGTGCTTTGAAAAGAGAGTGAACAGGTTTTTTAAAAACCGCAAATGCGCATATCGTCCTTCTGATGTTACACATGCCTATACACTATACGGTATACCATTAAGCGAACCGCAAACCAATTAGCACCATTGAGGCATCGTAGTATAAATAAAAAATTTTTCCAAAAAAAAATAAACCGCCTTCGATGTGAAACACAAATAAGGCACTAAAAAGCGAAAAATAACTGAATTATTAAATTAACCAAATTAAATAAAAAATATTGATAATCGCGCTACCGAATAATATATTTGAAGTCGATGCCAACCTAAATTCATATCATCTACATACAAAATTTTGGTCCACTCTCGTGTCCCATGATGTATATCTGTATAGTATATATACATATTTTATTACCTGCAACAAATTTGAAATTTATAACTGAATTATTAAATTAACCAAATTAAATAAAAAATATTGATATTCGCGCTACCGAATATTATATTAGAAGTCGATGCCAACCTAAATTCATATCATCTACATACAAAGTTTTCGTCCACTTTCGTGTCCCATGATGTATATCTGTATAGTATATATACATATTTTATTACCTGCAACAAATTTGAAACTTAGGTTAGCATCGACTTCTAATATAATATTCGGTAGCGCGAATATCAATATTTTTTATTTAATTTGGTTAATTTAATAATTCAGTTATAAATTTCAAATTTGTTGCAGGTAATAAAATATGTATATATACTATACAGATATACATCATGGGACACGAGAGTGGACCAAAACTTTGTATGTAGATGATATGAATTTAGGTTGGCATCGACTTCAAATATATTATTCGGTAGCGCGAATATCAATATTTTTTATTTAATTTGGTTAATTTAATAATTCAGTTATTTTTCGCTTTTTAGTGCCTTATTTGTGTTTCACATCGAAGGCGGTTTATTTTTTTTTGGAAAAAATTTTTATTTCTCCATTTTTAGTGTCCATAAATATATCTGGCTTCTAATGGGTATAATAAATCGGTTCCAATTTCACAAAAATACGTAGAGACGAAGTGGGCGAAAATCAAATAAACGATATTTCACCCCCTTAGGGGTTGAATATTTTCTTCAAATTTATATGGGACCACCTCTGAAAATAACCGATTCCAATAAAAAAAGAATCATTAAAATCGGTTCATAATTGACGGAGATATCGATTAACATAAATAAAAAAAAAAAAAATACACACAACCGAACGTAGTAACCTCCTCCTTTTTCGAAGTCGGTTAAAAATATAAACAGGAATGGCAGTCTACTATGATTAAATAAACCGTAATAATGATATGCTTTCAGAGTGCAATAACTCGCAAGTTAGTTGTACGTACGGACAGCGGAGTACAAAATTTCATGCCCAAATGGATGAGAATTACAGTTTCACGAATAGCTCAAACTTTTTACCATATACGTATATTATTTATATACTAGCTGTGCCTGCGACTTCGTCCGCGTGGAACGTTATGTAAACGACATTGATCAATAACGCCATATAAATGTATTACGGCTGTCTCTCTTTTAGCACAAGAGGCTCAGTGCCAACCTGGACCGGCCGTCGGGGCGACATGCGGAGTGCCTTGTGCCACTAGGGCCACCATGGGGTTTTAATCTGTGCGAGTCGGACATAACCCACTCTCTCCCCCGGGAGGGCGATGTATCCATAACGGATTTCCCCAGGTAAGCATAATTATTGGTTCTAGATGGACTACAACTCAGGTTGTTACTTCTTCATACAATTACAAGAAAACCTATTAATTGAATTATTTTTTACTAGCGGGCCCGACGGACGTTGTCCCGCCCAGATTATAAAAAAATCCGGGACAAATTATACACCAAAACGTTCCTCGTGAATCACTTTATAACTGGTGAAAACCGCATAAAGATCTATTCAGTAGTTTTCAGACAGACAGACGCGGTAGGGGACTTTGTTTTATACTATGTAATCAAATTACACAGTAATTAGCTTATGTTTGTAAAATGTTACTGATTTATCTTTTAAGAACTTATCCCAATATTATCTTACGTGAAACGAATGGATAATTTGAATCTTTAAATAATATATCATGATCCGGGATTCCGAGCGCCTTAATGTTGCCAGGCTTTCGACGGACATGAAAATAATTGAACTTTTTACAAGTCGTGAACATCTCGGTATTCAAATAATGGAGTAAATCATTATATTTATTTAACTTAAAATTAACTAACAGGTTTTTACTGGTTCAGTGAAATGTTTGAAATGCATTTGATGTAAATTATACTTATGTAAATATAGACCTCGGAGTTATTATTATCTTCTTCTTATCTATACATATAATAAGAATGTATATGTAATGTGTTTGTACTTTTTTGATGTTCGTAAAAAAAATTGTTGCCGGTGTCTAGAAATAAGTAATAGAATACATTTCAATCATTTATAGAAATATGTCTGTCTGTTTGTATGAACACGCATCACTGCTAAAGTATTGTATTCAAAATCATAAAGCATATCCTCGGGAGTAACTTAGTCTTTGTTTCATTAAAATGGGTCGACTCTATCAAAAGTTATTGTATCTTGAATTACGGCTCGAGCTAAGTAGGGGAGAAAAGTAGATAAGGAAATGGACTGAATACATTTCGATGATTTTATTAGGTAATGTTTTATACATCAGGTTCCACATGGACGAAGTCGCGGGCACAGCTAGTACTAAGTAAAATTACAAGATCATATTCATTAATAATTAAGTACAATTAATTAAATTACAATAGATTGTCGTGTTTCGGGATCAGTAAGTGTAAAAATCCTCTTTGATTTGTATAATTAAAATTTATATTTAAAACAATGAAAAACATTCTATGTCATTCTTGGAAAAAAAAGTGTAAAAAATAAATGTCTTCAATATTGCAAATGTATTATTTTTATTTGTAAAATCGGCTAGCGATATAGAAACGAACCTAAACACAATAGTAAGGGATCAGTAGAATCAGGTATATCTATCAGTCGAGCGGCTTGCAAGGCGATATAACAATGGCGGTTATCGATAGGATAATTCGCAGTAATCATCTTTCCACTCGACTGTCCACAATTAGTATATTTGCTTAATTTCAACACCAACTTTAGGGGTCGTTGCAATAGACTGTTTCATATTCCTTTTTATATAAATAATGTTTCTTTTAATAACCCGATTGCTAACATGTGTCGCTCATACAATATTATTACTGGCTGTGGCTCCTGCTGTGCCGATATTAGCATAGATATATTTCATCTTAGTCTGAGTAAATTTCGTTATTTAGTATATAACGTTATATAGTATATCGTTGGACGGTAATAGGCATTATCGAGATACAACTTTTCTCTAGAACTCAATCATATATCTCTCATCGTTAAGGCAGCGATCGTAAGAAACGTTTTCGTTCGACCATCTTTTCTCTGACTCCCCAGATATTACCCTCTACAACCTCACAAACTTAACCTCTTTATAGATAATATAATTAGTTAATAGCTTCTGCCCGCGACTTCGTACGCATGGAATAGTTATTTTTATTTTGGGCTAAGATACAGCAGAAGCTTTCAAAAAAAACCCCGATTTTAAAACATTCTTCATTGTTGCTCCGCTCCTATTAGTCTTAGCGTGATGATATATAGCCTATAACACTCACAAATAACGTGTATTTCTAGTGGTAAAAGAATTTTCAAATTTGGTTTAGTAGTTCCTCAGATTACAACGTCACAACGTCACAAACTTTACCTCTTTATAATATTAGTATAAATTAAGTTAGCATACTCGTATAGGATTTCATGATTGTGTTTATTAAGCAGAGATGTGCATTCATATAATTTAGGATAATATAGCAGACAAAAAATAAACTATAGGTACATTGTAACTGTAAACATAGTTACTTATTATCTGTAATGCGTGCCTTATAAATAAATAAATACATGTATCTTTTACATATCGCACTGCTATTACAATACTGTCGTAACTCAAAAAAACACTATTTTCAGAATCAATTAAAAACTTATTTCTCCCTATGTACTGAAAGTTCTTTGAGACTATGCATTTTTTATTGAAAATTGGACTAATAAAAGTACTTCGCTTCTTACAAAGACTCAATTATCACTGTAATAATCGACATAATTACCATTTTAGACTTACTACAGTTTTGTATGCTACTTAGATGTCACTAGTGAATATTATCTTTAGTTAATGCACTTTCATTGGTTAAATTTGTGATAAGTTTGAAACTGGCTAATTTCAGTAGTAATGTGATTTAAAAAAGAACTACAGGTGAAAAGTAAATATAAAGAGAAAGCAAATATTGCTACTACTAAAATTTAACCAGTATAACTTCATTTGTTACAGGTGGTAGAGCCACGCTGAAGCTGTTACTGGTTTCACCGGCTCGCTCGGGGTACTACCACCCGACCCACAGAAACACCGATGTGAAGTAGCAGTGCTTGCATTGTTGCGTTTCATTCGGTCAGTGAGAAAACCGGAGACCCACCTCCCCTCTCCAACCCCTTTACCCCTTCCCCCAATTACAGGCTGGCAACGCACTTGCAGCTCCCCTGGACACTAATAAAGTGTCTATGGATGGTGGTGATCACGTAACATCAGGTGACCCACATGTTCGTTTGCCTCCTATGACATAAAAAAAGTAAATTAGGTACTCCAATCAGTCTATAGTCTTATATTCTATATATAGTTATTTATTACCTGTTTAGTAAGAAATATTATAGGACACCTTCGTAGTCTTCTGCGCATTTTAATCACTATATTTACATTTATTAAAAAATGAAGAACATAAAACGATTTGCCAGAATTATCTCTAATTATGGAATATAATAATCACAAAAGAAAAATCATATATTCAGTTAACAATACGGCACACTCTATTAATTTGCCTTACTGTTAGCTATAGACCTGTCGGTAATCGTCGTTCTTTTTATCACGCTTTTATTAGCTTCACCTGTATGTATGTATGTAACCGACCTCTTTGAGCTCGATTTTGTCCTACTTTGAACGATCAGATTTAATTCAAACTTTGCACACCTGCCAAAGGTCGATGACAATACAATAATCCAAAAAAAAAGTTAAAAAAAATTAACTAAAAAATGAAAAATAAATAATAGTTTAAAGAAAGTAAAAAAACACGCTTTCATAAAAAATCCAACTAAAAAACAGAAAATAAAATTTAATAAATTTGGATTAAGAATAGTGTAAATTAGAAATAAATGTATATTTTTGTAAAAAGTGACAAAAAAATGATAAAATGATATCTGGAGGTGCTGATATTAACAGTAACGCTGTTAATATCATCAATAGATTACATTGTGCTCAACATCAGATACCGAGTTTTGATAATGTTCTGTTCGAATTAAAAAATATATTCTTAACAAAGACTGCGCTAGGAACGAAATAGATTCATATAAAATTGATCCCAAAAGAAGCTTAATTATGTTTAACGTCTTGAATAAGTATCAAGTATCCGATCCGAGGGGCTAATTGAATCACTTGACGTTCCTCGCAGATACGCGATCTCGCCCGAGGTGAGGCTGCTTCGGAATAATGTTGCTGAATTATTTCTGGGCACTTCCCGTCTTTTTTAATTTAGTAGAAAGAAAACTCTCCCTTCACCTGTTCGAATATTTTAAGATATATTTTAAATAATCGAGTTAGAAGTTACCATAGAAGGTTTTTCTAAAGTTTTGTACATCTGTAGCAACATAATTATGTATTTTGTGGAATTGCATCTCAGAGTTTGATCTCGCCAATACGTCGTGGGCTGGCGTGGTGATTACGCCCATACCTTCCTTCGGGAAGAGGCTTATGGCCCTGCAGTGGGTCTCTTACAGGCTGATGATGATGATGAGCAGTTCAGTCTCGGCCGGCACACATGTAACACGCGTCTCTTGATTAAAGACTAAAAAGTGACCTTTGTTTCATTATATCTACAGACACTAAATAGAGGCTGAACCTCTAAAGATCTATTAAAATGCGTCATTTTATGAGACTGTCTAGACCACCTATACTCAACCTGCGGCCCACCGGGTATTTGTAGTAGGACCACCCGATTATACATTATTTTCAAATATTTTTTTTTATGCCAAAAGGCGGCAAACGAACAGGTGGGTCACCTGATGTTAAGTGATCACCACCGTCCATAGACAGTAGCAACACCAGGGGAGTCGCAAGTGCGTTGCCAGCCTGTGTATGGGGGAGGGGTAGGAAAAGGGGAAGGGAAAGGGGAAAAGGAGGTGGGTCTCCGGCGCTCTCACTGACCGAACGAAACGCAACAATGCAAGGATAGTTACTTCACGTCGGTGTTCTGTGAGAGAGTGGTACTACCCCGGACGAGCCGACCTATTCATGCTAAAACTAGTAATAGCTACAGCGTGGCTCTACCACCTTCACAATTTATTTTATTAAAATTTAAATTATTAAATTATTTTATATTTCGTCCCCATCAAAAAAACTATAAGCACGCTGAGTAAATTAAATAGATCCCAGATAACTCGACCGCAATGCGTGACTTATGATATAATGGTTATACCAAGGTTATTTTATTGGACAACCATTTTTCACTACAGTAATACGTTGTTAATTTGAAATTACGTTGTATTATTTAATACCTAAATATTTGTAGTTTGCGGCCCGCGCCACCATGAGTGAAACGTGATTGGCCCGTTTAAAAAAAGGTTGAATACCACTGGTCTAGACATACATTAGGAAACTAGTATTTCCTCGTCGCTTTGCTCGCGCGATTATATATTTCACTTAATACAATATGCATGTATATAAACATATAATTAAAATCACTCTTAATAGTCAGTCAGTAAATCACACTTAGTATACTGCAAATTGTTGCCATTACTATGAACCTGAACGTGATAAGGGAGAATATAACGCGGTTCCTACTTATAATCAGTAACACGACTAAACCTCATACTGGTTTTGATTAAAAAATAACTTTTCCTATATTAACCCAAAACTGGAAGTAAGACTTGATAAAACCAAGAGGAAAAACCGGCGCCTCTAAAAATCCTACAGCTATTTTCTGAGGTTGTCGCAACTTCATAAGAGGTTACGTTATAACTATAAGTAAGATAATACTTAACACTGAAAGGAGATTGACCCAATTATCTTTTCTAGGTTGATAATTTACCCAAGCTTCGTCTGGTTTACAGATATACCTGAATACAGCAACAAGTATATCATATTTTGAAAATATTTTCACATTTGTTTTTTTATTCGAAGTAATTATGTAGTTGAAAAAAATTGGTTGTCTGTAAATTCGGTTTACGGACTATAATTTTGATGAAAAATTGCATACTTTTATGAATGGAATCGAATTATTATCACAAAATTGATCAAAAATTGACAAAACAGTTCACGTTTATGTCATGTGCTGCCGTTGTTTCTCTTCTGCTCGGAAGCATCGACCGTTGGAGTGGAAGAGAGATAGATGCGTCACAAGTCGAAGGTGGAAGGCCAACCGTACCTCTCTATCGCTTGTACCGCGCTCTCGTTTGCACGCTCTGCTCAGGCGGAACGTGACAATGTATCATGCTTTTTCGTGCGTGCAGCCGGCATTCATCTATTATATTATTTATATATTTTATTATATATATATTATAAGACGTTGTCACTTCAATAATTAAGGATTATAAACAAATTGGAAAAGTATAAATTTAGCTACAAAAGCGCACAATTCTGCATAAGACGTTATCACATCAGAATGAGCTTTGATTGAACACAATTGTATTTTTTTAATCTCATTACATCGGTAATGACGACCAAACCTTCTCAGGGTACATGAAAGTACTACAAAATTGTACTCTTTAGAATGCCTACAAAAACATTCGATTGTATATATGTCTATCTTCGTAGGAAAATTCACCGTAATCATCTTTATCTTTTACATGTTATGAATAAAAATTATTGGTTGTTTGCCATATCTACTAATTTGGCCAATATAGTATTATTCCTTATCCGATTAAATACGCTAGTTACGTTGAGTATTTCATGTACAGTCTTCGCCAAACTTTTGGACCGCACATATAATATAATACGTATTCATAACCAAAATTGTGTTCTGCGCAATTATAGAGAGGTCCAAAAGTTTGGCGAGCACTGTACTTGATGATTGTTCTTTACAGTAAACAATTTTAACGAATATGATAGAAGTTATCACAGATTTAAAATCACAGGTAACAAAATTAGTCGGCCGTGCGAAGGTTCTCATGTATTTTATATAACTTTCATGAACTTTAGATATAAAAGCATAAAAAAATTGTTTAGACGCTTATGATGCCAGATTAATACATCGCACCCAAGCAAAGCCGTAGAGGGTTGCTAACCTTTATATATATAATTATTCTGTCCGTATGTATGTGACTAAACTCCTCCTATACGTGTGGACAGATTTTGATGAAATTTTTTGTGTGTTCAGGTGGATTCCAGAATGGTTTAAATTCACAATTGGATGCTGTAGGTGATGCTGCGATTAACTTTTAGGAGTTTCTTTTATTAGCAAGGCAGGCCAGCGTTCGCTGGACCCGCTAGTCATATTATATAATAATATAATTTATGGAAATACTAAACGAGTGCGCGAACGGATTCCCCATTGACAAAATTTTACAAACCATTCCATTTTTAGTCATCTAGCAGATTCCCTTAGAAATAAATATTTAAAAAAACCTCAATTCTTTATAAGCTCTCGCCTTTATTATCTGAGGAATTCCTATGCAAAATTTCACGCTTCCATTATTTTACCTCCTGCGACGTCGATAAGTCAATGCAAAAGGTGGATGAATTGTTCAGAAAAATGGATTTATCAACCTGACAGAATGCAGGTACGATACCAAGGTGTATACCAAGTGACTGTTTAAATTTTAACACCCTTTAATACTTTGATAGTTCATGGTCACATTTAACACACAAAATAATAATATCAAAACAAGTACAAATAAACAACAAAGAGAACCTTAGTTAAAGTTTGTTCTAAAACTGTTAAATGTATGGGAACGATATTTTTAAAGGTAAAAAAAATAATATCTAGGTTTCATGAAAAAAAAACATTAAAGGGGCGTTTTTCAAGGTCAATAATTGCGTAACTGCTTATCGTCGGAACGCCGCACGGTCGAACAAAAGGAAGCGGAGCGCGGGTCGTGGTGCGGGAATGCGCGTGTGATTCATTGCTTACCTCATTATTACACCGGTTCATTTTTGCGTAAATCACCTGATGTTGAGTGTATATCAGTTTTGATCTTTGCAGATAATTAGGTCAAATATTAAACACCTACTTTTTAAACTGATTTATAACAAGAATCGACTACTGATTATCCTGTAAAAATATTGCTGGCGACTAACCAGTCGCGCTGTATATTGCTATTTTTATTCAAAAACGTTAACTAATTTGAATCTAACTTATTTTAAGCTTAACAGGTATAATGTATAATAGGATACTTGGACTTTAATGGATCGTCGCCTATAATTACTTTTCTTGTCTTTAATATAACAGTTTCAATAATTTTAAGGTGATAGAGCCACGCTGTAGCTATTACTAGTTTCAGCATGAATGGGTCGGCTCGTCCGGGTCAGTACCACTCACAGAAAACTGACGTGAAGTAACAGTGCTTGCACTGTTGCGTTACGTTCGGTAAGTGAGAGCGCCGGAGGCCCTCCCTTCCCCCTTTCCCATCCCCTATCCCCCTACCCACTCCCCCATACACAGGCTGGCAACGCACTTGCGACTCCCCTGGTATTGCTAGTGTCTATGGATGGTGGTGATCACTTAACATCAGGCGACCCACCTGTTCGTTTGCCTCCTTTTGATATTGATATAAATGTCCAAATCGTTATATTTTAGGGAGCTTAATGAAACACAACCGTACTGCAAGATGCCTATAATCGGAGAGACAGCAAGATGACAACTTAAAACTACTTACGCTAAAATATGACATATCTATATCTACCTACATATATTACAGATATATAAAAAAATAGCTCTCGCGCAACTATGCTAACTTTCAATCAGCCGGTCGTGCGTTTTGTGTTACTCTTGCATTTTTAAAATAGAGGAAAAGGACAGAAAGTTTTAATCTGATCCACAATTAATGCCATTATAGGTTGATGATGAAAGGAAACATCGTAGAAAATTCTTAACACCTGTGTTTTTCGAACCTACTTCCACCAAGTGATAAAATATAGAAACGTAGTACTTGGTGATTAATTTATTTAGACTGGTTAGTATTTATAGACTAATTCCCCGCAGTTGCACACGCGTTTAGGTTCAACATTTGTGATTATATATTGTTACTAACTAATGTATTATTTGCTCTCACCTACGCATGCGCTCCAAACCGTTGGCCTCGCTTCACCACAGCAAGATAACACAAAGCTGAACACGTAGTATTTATAAAAACAGATTTTTTTTTTAATTTTAATAACTTTAAACGAACGAATTGTGATATTTTTTTTAAATAAGGACCAAGTGTCTCAGGTGCAAAACTAAAATAATTGAATCAATATCTATCCAGTAGTTTTTATATAATACCTAAAATACTCACTATCACACAATTACATTACAGTATTAATGCCGTAGTCGCAATCCGGTTAAGGATTTCCTTTGCAATCCGGTGAAGGTGTGAAGGCCCATCAGGACAATAACGTAGTCAATTGGAAAAAAAAAAGTTCAGACCAAGAATCTGCAGGAACAGTCGAGGCTGTCATAACGACTGCCGACAGAAGTGAAAACTCAAAACAATGAAATAACTGTGTTCTCTTTTGAATTCATAAATTAAATTTTATAATTTATATACCTACTAGCTGACCCGTGCCCACTTCGTTGGGCGGTAATAGGCATTATCAAGCTACAACTTTTTTCTAGAACTCAGTCATATATCTCGCATCGTTAAGGCAGCGTTCGTAAGAAACGTTTGCGTTCGACCATTTTATCTCCGACTCCCCAGATATTACCCCCTACAACCTCACAAACTTTACCTCTTTATAATATTAGTATAGATAATATAATTAGTTAATAGCTTCTGCCCGCGACTTCGTACGCGTGGAATAGTTATTTTTGGGCCAAGACTCAGCGGAAGCTCTCAAAAGGAAATAATACCCCAATTTTGCAATATTCTTCATTGCTGCTCCGCTCCTATGGGTCTTAGCGTGATGACATATAGCCTATAACCTTCCCCGAAAAAAGATCTATATAACACTGAAAGAATTTTCCACATCGGATCAGTATTTCCTGAGATTACCCCCTACAACGTCACAAACTCACAAACTTTACCTCTCTATAATACTAGTATAGATTAATATTATCAACATTAGTGTGGTTGTCACGTCTACTGGCACTCGAATTAATAATTATATACATTTTTATAGAATTTATTAAATAATCAAACATATTATGAGCTGTACAATATCAATACAAAATGTAAATACATGTGCACAGGCTAGTATACAACGCGTCCCTAGTCTGAAACAAGCCACGCAAGCCCAATACACGCTTACTAGCATGATATGACGTGAAATCATAAGTTTATCTCCAAAAACATACTACTCAAAGCGCTCCTAAATAAGTTTACACTTCAAAAAGATTTCCTTTTATTTCTATTTGTATTTATTTCGATGTCCAGTATAAAACTTTACTCGGACGCACCGTGACGCACTTATATACCTTTCTATAACTCAGCTCATCTCTCTAACAACTCAAATGTGTAGATGCACGCTGAAGCTATTACTGGTTTCAGCATGAATGGGTCGGCTCGCCCGAGGTAGTACCACTCTCTCATAGAAAACCAACGTGAAGTAACAGTGCTTGCATTGTTGCGTTTCGTTCGGTCAGTGAGAGTGCCGGAGGCCCAGCTCCCTCTCCTCTCTCCTCCTTCCTCTACCCTGCGGGGAAAAGCCCCTTTCCCCCCCAAACAGGCTGGTAACGCAGTTGCGACTCCCCTGGTGTTGTAAGTGTCTATGGACGCCGGTGATCACTTAACACCAGGTGACACGCCCGTTCGTTTGCCTCCTATGACATAAAAAAAAAACTATTTATCATAACAAATAATAATTATAAGAGATAATAATCAACGTGTGCGAAACCACGGACGCATTTAATTTGTTATAATATCGTTCCATTTTAACGTAAAGTTATAAATTAAACTGATAACTGTTATTATGTACTATATGGTTCTATCTGAATTACGTTCAATTATATAAACACCAGGAAAATTTGTACGTTCTGGACACAAAATGCAAACAAAAACAAAGGAGATGTCACTATTATTTAGTGAATCTCCAAAGAATTTTGGTTAGCCACACAAAGTCCACCGCTGTGGCCGATAACTCACTGTGAAGCTAACTGCAACAGACAAGTTCCTACACTACATACTAACTTATATCCCCGTGAAACTGTCTAGTTAAACAACGTTTATTCCGAGTCTTTTTGCGTTAAAAATGTTAAAGAAAAGTTTTTATATACTTTTTTAAAAACTTACTCATCGACTCCTCATGGATACATTGTACTAATTAAAGTAACGGCATTATGTAAATAATTTAGATCCACTTTTGGCTGCGTTGATATTTAACATAAAGTTCATCAAAGTCTTCAAAGCAATTATTAGAATAGTAGTACCTATAGTCTTAGAAGTCATTTTAGAGGTGGCAGAGCCACCAGAGCCACGCTGAAGCTATTACTGGTTTCAGCATGAATGGGTCGGCTCCGCCCCTTTAATAACACCCTCTCACAGAAAACCGACGTGAAGTAACAGTGCTTACATTGTTGCTTTCCTTTCGGTCAGTGAGAGCGCCGGAGGCCCACCTCATCTATCCTCGACACAGGCTGTCAATGCATTAGCAACACCCCTGGTGTTGTTAGAGTCTATGAACGGCGGTAATCACTTAACATCAGGTGACCCGCCTGTTCGTTTGCCTCTTTTTTTATGTCATAGGTGGCAACCGAACACGTGGGTCACCTGCTGTTAAGCGATCACCACCGTCCATGGACACTAACAAAGCCAGAGGAGTCGCAAGTGCGTTGCCATCTTTTGGAGGGAAGGGTTAGGGGAGGGAAAGGGAGAGGAGAGAGGAGAGGGGAGGGGAGGTGGGTCTTACTTAAGCACTGTTGCTTCACGTCGGTTTTCTATGAGAGGGTGGTACTACCACGGGTGAGCCGAGCCATTCATGCTGAAACCAATAATAGTCTCAGCGTGGCTCTACCACCATTGAAACACAATACCTATTGTACCTATTATAACAATCCTATCCACACAAACAATATTATTCTTGCGCGTAATTTGAAATCTGTTATATCTTGTAAGATGTTCATTGAAATGCTGTAAAACAGTTCTAATCTGTACTAAATACCCAACGTAACTAATGTATTAAATTATATATCGACTATACTGACCAAAATAATGTCGTAAATAGCCGATTACTTTTTATTAATATTGTTAAGATCATGTTGATCATGAGATAGACATAAGCCATCGCGGCCTTTTTTGTAGGCTATTTTAAGATTTACAATAGATTAGTTTAACCTGTCCCATAAGATACTTCTCTACTGTATATAGAATAAATACACACACACATATACATATAAACATTCTATAAGAAATTATCTAAATTATAGTAAAAATCCATATCAAAATCCGTCATGTGGTTTAGAAGAAATAAGTTAAGACATAAAATGACACGAAAAGTTACTTTTTTTATAATATTTATATTATAGATAGAAAGAAGAAAGACATAATTTGATGAAATGAATAATTCTGAATATCGCCTGAAAAATAATTATAAGAATGGGTGGGTGACTTGATCATAGGTGTTTTATTAAATTAATATTGAAGTTATTTTACTATCCACTCTTCTATAATTCGCCACTAGATAGCGGTCCAGCGAATTAACTTACAACTCAACCGATCGCCAGGAATATGGTAGTCCGGTGAAGCTGTTAAGACCTTGCTAGGTCAATAGCATAGTCAGTTCAAAAATAAAAAGCCAGGAATATGAGTAAGAGACGATATAAAACAAATAATAATAAACACGTAAAAACCACGGGCATAGTTAGTATTATATATAAAAAAAAAGTATAATAAGGTAAAATAATAAGAAGTTCCACACATATCTAAATCTAATTATATAAGAATAGTAATCGGAATAAAACGAATCAGATGTTCAAATCTAAAAGGAAAATCGTAACTACACTCGGATACGGTAGTTCATAAAACGGGCCACGTCGTCTGCCCATCTGTGTCGAGGTCGGTTGTTTTTCACACTTTCCTACCGTCAGGGGATTATCAGAAGTCTTCCTCCCCCGTCGGATAATACGCCCGTCCTGCCCTTACGGTCATTCGTTGCGTAAAAAGCTTTTAATAGTGATAAAAACGGATTTGTTAATACTTGATGTTTCATACTTTGAGATTATAAATTATTTCCACTGTGACCCAGTATCATTACGTCTACCAACTTTCCGTAAAGTTTATCTAAGAATAAATATATCAAAATTTTGGGGTGTAAGAGGTGTCGAATAACATCTAAGACTTGAGACAGCTAAGCCAACCTCACCTGCACGTGGTGCACCCAGCTGAATAATGAACGAGGCAATGGCGAAAGCGGGGTGGTAGGGTTTTACAGCCTGACTGGGTCACAACCACTGTGTATATGGCGAAAAAGCCCGTCATAGTGATTCGCTTCTGCGGGTCGCGTTTCGGGATCAGCCTGTGCATATCCAGCTTTTCGCAGGCCGGCATGACAGCGGCGACCGGCGATGGATAGTGTGTTACACAGTGGTCGCTATTGTTTTTGGATTTTACTGTGCTTACCATCAGGCACAGTGCAGTCATTTTGCCGTGCAACAATTTAAAAAAATGCAATTTGCAGCAAAGAAATGATATTGTACCTATTACTGGTGATCGTCCACTGTTTGAAATTCGACCATAATAAAGGAGCCAAAGGTTTTCTCCACATGATATTATAGAAATGGTTTTCTGTATTTCTTTTTAATTCTATCTAAATGATAAAAACTGTGTTAAGTATAGTATAAATATTGTACATCGTTCACGTCAGAGACGAATTCTATAACGAGTAGAGACTTATAAACAATGGCTTCGGCTTGTACATTGTATGAAAAGAAGTATCTCAGTATTTCTAGTTTTCAAAAAAATTAAAACACTAAATCTCGACAATAGTTACTATACAAAAAAAATCGAAGTAATTATAAGGGCTAACTAACTAACTAAGTAATTATAAGAATAACTGTGTTCTTTTTTGAATTCTTAAATCAATCATAGTTCGAATTATTTCAAATTTTGTACCTCGTAAATTGTAATTATTAACACTAGTTTGGTTTTCACATATATGTACACTCGAAGCGACAATTATATACATTTTTATACAGTTTATTAATTATTTAAAAACATGATTAGCTGCACAATCACAATACAAAATATCAATATTACATGTACACAGGCCTAGTAGTATAGCACTGTCTGACGCAAGCGAAATACGTCACTAGCATGTCGAGGTCATAGGTGACGCGAACCCGTAAAATTTTCCCCTACTAAAGATGGCTCAACGCGGGCAAAGAAGATTTCTCTTCAAAAAGTATCTATTAACAAACAAAGGAGAAAAAAATACTAAACAATTTTCCAAATGTTTTTCTGTCTATTTGGTCAGTTGGTTTCTTTTTGTTCTGATTTTGATGAGACTTTTACTGGCAGATAGCCGATATTATTAGGAGTAACTTAGGCTACTTTTATTTTAGAAAAAAAAAGTGTTTCGCACAAATAAAGCTATAAACTCAGGCGAAGTCACGGGCGGCCTAGTAGATAAATAAAAATCATCTAACTTCAAACTGTAATTCAATTATATTCTCAAAATCCCCTCAAACGGTAACGAGCGATTCATCACTCAATATATATGAGCCGTCTAAAAATTTCCTGACATTTACAGAGTTAAAGAAAAGTAAGCCGACTCCGTTGAACACAACAATAATGTATTTCAAGCCACAATTAATCATAAAATATTACAGGTGAATTTTGCGGCCATTCGCCCACATTTACATTGTACAGTCGCCGACATAATTAATTACGATGCTCGTGTCAAAATTATTGTTAATGACATTTGAATAGCGCCAGTGTTTTCATAACAAAGATCGAGGAGAAAGGATTTTGACGTCAAAACACTGTTCCGTTATGAAATTTTTTTGCTGCTAATCTATAGAGATAAACAAAATGGAATTATTTGTTACTTATAGTACAGGGTTATTGATAATTTGACGTATACATGTTAGCAGGTGATAGGGGTGATTATTTATGATAATTATTTTATCCACCATTTTTGAGTAATCATGATTTTTTGCTTGTTTTCAAAATAAGTCAAAATTGCAATATCAAAAATTCACTTGAAAACAGTATCAGTTTAAATCTCATTTTTTATTCTGATTTAAAAATGTGGTTAAACACTGGACAACAATAGACAAAGTAAATAAAAGAAAAAATACAAACATAAAATACAATTTAGAACCAGTAACAGTTTAGCCGAAATAAAGCTCTTGCTAGAAGTGACTTCTCTTAATGCGTACTCAAAATCGCATTATTTTTCTGAGTTGTGACTAAACTACCGAAGCAACCATTCAGTTATTTATATTCATAGCCATAGTTATCATTAAAATTAATGCATCATGACACGTTTAGCATAGGCTAATTATTATTGTACGATATTTATTTATTTCTACTAATGTAAAAATGAAAACAAAATTGGCTAACATTAACACAATACTAAGTAGCATAATCTTTACTATTACATTTCTCTTTCATTGTAGACTTTTGTTTTTTTATACTTTTTAAGCTTTAGCAGTTAACCAAACCTCAACTGATGTTACATAACGGTAAACACGCCAATCCTAGAGAGGACTAGCTCTTAAGTGCAGCTGCTGGTACATACAGAGAGGTACTTGGCGATAAATATTCAAAAAAATCAAAATAAAAAATCCTTTATTTAATTTAGGCCCTGAGAAGGCACTTAGGCAAGGTTACCACCGCTTCGAAAAACAACCTACTCATCGAGAAGAATGGGCAACAAACTCGATCTGGTTTATATCTTCACGTTATATATTTTTACAATACATAAATAGTTGCATTCATTTTTAGTGCATACACAGAGAGGGGCGTCATTTCCAGACGTCACAATCGTTCACATATTGATCCACCCTTTAACAGCCTTGAGATATTAAAACCCGCTTGACATGGTTCTTGAACTCACTATCCGGCAAATCGTTAATATATTTTGGGACTTTGTTATAAAACCTAACACTATTACCTAAAAAACTGTGGGATTTAGTGACCCTGAAGCATGGAATGACAAATATGTTGCTGTTTCTAGTATTTAAATTATGTTGGTCCTTTAATAGACAAAAAATCACTACCACCATGCTATTGTTTCATTCCGATGGTTTTTCTTCACCGGAAACCTCCACTCAGTTGCAAGGATACGAACCTATTTTCATCGACGCTATGTCTGAACACGCTATCAACTAAGCCATAATCATCTCAAAATCATCCGCACCATTTTTTTCTGATTTCGTTTGTCTATTAATGAAAAATCATTTTAAATATAGTGGAATTAAAGTAGAATATTGAAGCGGGCAAGACTTATGATATTACTCCACTGAACTAGTTAAATTATTCTTCTTCTTACCCTTATCCCACATGAGTAGGGTCGGTACAACATGTTTGTCGTGTTGTGGTATATATGGTATATGATTTGGCTTAATTTTTACGATCGGTCGCCTGCCTGACATTAACCCTCCTTGGGATTATTTTGATGTACCACTGTATTTATTATTATTATTATATAGTTACGAAGTCTGATGGGATCCTTAGCCTTACAATTTTTCTATAGGCTTTAGCTTTGGTAGGCTATTTATAGTGTCTCTTTGAGCGGCACCACCGTTCCGGTTAAAAACAAAGTTCTTCAAGATTATGCTTGCTATATTGCCATTTTTATGTAACAGAAAACTAGTCAAGTTTAGACTATTCCCGAGGACTGCATTTTCGGTTTTTTTTTCTGGATCGTAGTTTCAGAATTTTCTCAGTAATAACAATATAATATTATATACCATAAACCATTATAATAATATAAAATATGAAAACTGTAATAGAAAAATAAATGCAAATTAAAACTAGTTAAATTATTATATTAACCTATATTAAAATAGAGCCTAAAAGTTAATCAACTGGTTAAAACGCTACAACAGCGATGTCATATCTATAAGTGTTTAAGCCCATCAGAATATCGATTACCGGTCTTAATTACAGTCAACTATGTTCGATGGAGCGTTCCGCCCTTAATTGCTGTGCCAAGTTCACTGGCTCGACTCCCATTGAGACTCTCGACAGATATATGTTATGGTAGTCTGGAATGCTTACATAGTTTAAGCTCCAAGTTGCCTAGCTATAGAGTGATTTTTAGGTAACTATAACTCTAATTTTATTTATAGGAATTGCAAACCAAGTTCTCAGGAAATACAATAAAGCCTTAATTGTAGTTTCCAAATAATTTATATGAACAGATTTAGTTTTAGGTAAGAATTATGCAGTACAAACGAAGTGGCGTCCGTGAAAAAGAAATAGTTGTATGTTGCTCAGATACGGGCGGATTGACGGGACAGTCGTCAAAAATAACAATAATTAAACAAGGCACTGTCGAAGTGCTTATGATGTATCTACAGCTATTTCGTTATAATATCATTGTACATATTAGGGTAAACACTTCCTCATATATCTTGCACACCAGTACTAAACCATTAACAATACACAATACAATGAAATAAACGAAAGTAAACGACACGACACTGACAAAATGTTGATGACTGTACTTACGAAACAATTTAGCGAATAGGATGGAAGTAGGCAACTGTTATTAATACCGTCTCCCTTGTCTGTCGTTTGAAGAAATGAGTTTTGGTTCCACGAGACATTTACATGACGTTCTTGGTAAATTTGAAGTCTTTTATTTGCTTTCTTAATTTACGTTCCGTTAATTTTATGCACCTACATCATCACATCAGCCTGTAAGAGACCCACTGCGGAATCAAAGGCCTCATTCTGAAGGAAGGTGTAGATATAACCACTACGCGAGCCCACGACGAATTGGCGATTTCAAAATTCCGAACAATCCACAGTTCTTTTTTTTTTTTCTTATCTGCAGACTCTCGGTCCGCACCATTTTTTGCTATCGTTTTATTTAATATGTAAGTTAAAAATCGTATTTGTGAGCATCTATTGGATAGTTTTTTTTAATATATATATTTATTTAACTGTTTTAGACGTTATTGCCTTTATGACGGTTTCATTCCTTCCCCTATCGCCATCTTTAAGTTATAATCCACAATATGCCACGCCGGAGCGTCCATGGCCCGATGGATGAACCTACTAACTGCGTCATCAGTCACGTCGGTATAGTAGATACAGGTGTGGGTGTGTCTGGATATTGCCACTATAGCATGTGAAATACTATCGTGGATTTGCATCCTTCTGCCCTTTGTTTGCAGGATCACCACCGATTTGAAGGTCAATCCCTGGGAATCGTGGAATGTCAGAACGCGCGATCCTTCCCCTGCCCCGTAGCCCTTGTTTATCAGGGTTTTTTTCTCTTCTTGTGTGTGTACCAGGAAGAGAGTGTCGGGGGTGTGTGAAGATATTTGTTCGCCCTGATAGCCCTTGATGCTCAGAGATCTCACTATCGGTTGGGGTGAGTACATACCGTCGTATACTTGACTCAGTGCATAGGCTACATCCATCGGGTTCCTGTATGTACAAGTGAGCTGTTGGTCAATACCAGCTAGACAGTTCTATATTATCAATTCTAGTTAGTAAATATACACAAATTTTCAAACAATTCTTAGCATATGCCGTCGTTTGAACCTGCGGATATGGATTTGATATACCATTAGACAAACCACTCAACCATCACGTTCAGATCGATCAGCCAGATCTTGTGCTATTTTGCTCTATATTATGTAGTATTGATTGCGTTTTACGTAATATAGTTTGGCTATTGTGTAGAAGAGAAGTGACTTGCCACAAAAATTCCCTGGAAAGTTCTAACAAGATGGCCACCATCTTTCTTTTTCTTATATCATAGATGGCAAAGGAACAGATGGGTCACCTGATGTAAGTGATCACCACCGTCCATGGACACTAACAACACCAGAGGAGTCGCAAGTGCGTTTCCACCCTTTTGGGGGAAAGGGAGAGGGAGAGAGGAAATGGGAGGGGAGGTGGGCCTCCGGCGCTCTCACTGACCGAACGAAACGCAACAATGCAAGCACTATTACTTCACGTCGGTTTTCTATGAGAGAGTGGTACTACCCCGGACGAGCCGACCCATTCGTGCTGAAACCAGTAATAGTTTCAGCGTGGCTCTACCACCATTAAAAAATCTTCTTAGTTCATTGAAATGATCGCAAGAAATTTGTAATATTATCTACTCGACAATAGGAGTAAAATAGCCTACTAGAAGATTGGTTGTTTTTGAAAACCTGCATTTTGTAAAGGACCGGTGTGATCTAAATACTAGAAACTGTAACAAACTGGTCGACCCATGTTTCAGACTTCAAAACCAGTAATTGTTTCTAAGGTAATAAATAGTGTTAGGTTTTACAAAAAAGTCTCAAAACATATTACCGATTTGCCGGACTGTAAATTTAAGCGCCATGTCAAGCGGGTTTTAGTGTCGAAAGGCTATTATAGAGTGGATTAATATGTGGACGATGGTGATATCTGAAATCGACTTCGCTCTGTGCATCGACTAAAAACGGTATTGTAACGTATAATGTATTCCAAATATATATATATATATGTTAAAAAGAAGTACCCGATCGAGATACTTGCCGGTTCTTCTCGATGACTGGGTTGTTTTCCGAACTGGTGGTAATATAGA
Organism: Antheraea pernyi; assembly: GCA_015888305.1. Taxonomy (NCBI): domain Eukaryota; kingdom Metazoa; phylum Arthropoda; class Insecta; order Lepidoptera; family Saturniidae; genus Antheraea; species Antheraea pernyi. The sequence continues at coordinate 303,197 of MU158961.1, forward strand.
CGTGCATAAGCGCCTTATTAGGGTCTAAACTGAATAAAGTATTTATGATTTGATTTGAAAAATTAAAAATAAACGAACGACAAAATGAAGCAAATGAAAAGTAGCTAAAAGAATTAACTATTGTGTTACAGCAAGGCCTTGGTTATGGAGACGGTAAATTACTACACAAACAGTTTTAACACCAATATTTTTAAATCAAAATACTTTATATAATTTAAACCTTGAGAAGGCAATCATAACGTTAAAATAATACCACTGCGGCGTTAAAAAACAATCCAGACATAAGTCCACAACAAACTTGGTCGGGTATATATTTATTTTTGTACAACTAATTATATTAAAACAACCCAAGAAGATGTTGTTTCTGCACTGTTCATATAGCTGTAATAAGCAACCTGCTTAACATGGATTTTGAACCAATTGTCCGATATATCGATAATGTGCTTTGGGATCTTATTGTAGAAAATAACAGCATCCCAAGACATGATACGGTTCATTTACATAAGTCTTTATAAATGTTCTAATCCTGTTTAACTTCATATACGATTTATATACAACTAGCGGGCCCAGCGGACGTTGTCTCGCCCTTATAATAAAAAAAACTTTGACAAGTTATATAGCTAATCCTTCTTCATGAATCACTATATCTATTGGTGAAATCCTCATGAAAATCCGGTCACTAGTTTTTGAGTTTAACGTGAACATACAGACAGACGTGACAGAGTATTCTGTTTTATAGTATGTAGCGATATGCAATAATACAAAAGATATCTAAATACAGTATACAATATGTAAACATCCGGGTATAATAAATAGAAAAATAATAGGCAATAAGTATTGTAATAAACTTTCTATTTTTATGAAACTAAAGGTCATAACCCTCTGGGGATTCACGATCCTAATAACTTTATGGAAGACGGTAAAATAAAGCTAGGACAACCTACGCACGTAACTTATCCGTAAAATATGTATGTTTGTCACAGAATAAGGTTATAAGTAGTTTTTAAAAGGATCTTTTAGAGTTTCATTGATCTCTGATTTTAAGCAGACTATTTCGGGCTTACTTTAGCCCACATTATAAAAGATTAATTCAATAACTATATAATAAACCATAAGATTATAAGGGATTAAAGTAGATATTGTAAATAGTCTTATTTTCCTTTTGTTATTGCTACTAGGTTTTAACATTTGAACTTAATCTCACCAGTGCTTAGTGGCACTGTGGACCTACCACTCTAGTGACATACTATGCCCTGAGAGGACTGGATCTAAAGAATACACTTACAAGTGCTTACAAGCATTCATATAGAAGGTGGTAGAGCCACGCTGAAGCTATTATTGGTGTAGCGTGTATGGGTCGGCTCTCTCGGGTTAGTACCACCCTCTCGCAGAAAACCGACGTGAAGTAACAGTGCTTGCATTGTTGCATTACGTTCGGCCAGTAAGAGTGCCGGATAACCCACCTCACCCTCACCCTTTCCCCACTACCCCTTCAAACACAGGGTGGCAACGCGCTTGTGACTTTTCTGGTGCTGCAAGTGTCTATGGACGGTGATGATTACTTAAGATCAGGTGACCTACCTGTTCGCTTGCCTCTTGTGATGTATAAAAAAAATCAACTTAAGAATTGTAGTTAGCTACAATTAGGTAAAGGCCTACCACCATTCTATGTAATATGTAACAATCATTCAGACTGAATTGTCAAAGGTTGTTTTTTTATAAATTTCTTAATTGACTAGCAGTGCCCGCGACTCCGCCCGCCTGGAACTGATGTACAAAGAGTCACCAATAAAGTTATCTACTTACTGTCTACTTTCTTCTCGTACTTAAGTCACTTCGTCATTAAAATTACAATAACTTTTGATAGACCGAACCGATTTTAATTAACCAAAGACTAAATGCTATTTTATCAAAGATTTTATGATAAACGCAGTACTTTAGCAATGACGCGTGTTTAAACAAACAGACATTTCTAAAAATGATTGAAATATATGTTATTACTTATCCCAAGACACCTGCAACAATTTTTTTCACTACAATCTAAAAAGTACAGACACAGTACAGATTTTTATTATATAGTATAGAAGTGGGTATAGAAGAAGATAACGAAATTGCCGTGTCATATTATGTCTTTTTATTATGTAGTAACCAATCAGTTGATAATAATTTCAAATAGTATATATATAAGTTTCAATATTAACAATATACACTCGAAGAAACGTTTTAGATAACAGATTCAGAAAGACTCTTTCGATGTGGGCTATTAGTTTGCCGGCTACTCCAACTTACAGCGATGCGATGGAAATATATAAACTAACCGTTTAAGTTATGAAGCATCGTTGATCTATGTTCCACAGTATAGGTACATTGTTGAAACATGACCGTTTTGAGAGCATAACTTTTTAAATAAAGATTTAGAAGAGATTTTGACATTTTAAAAAGACTCAGAAAATCGACTTACAGGAAAAACAACTATTTTATAAAATAAAATGAAATTTCGACGAGTAATTAATGAAATATGCATGTAAGTTTGTTCGTGTAGCGACGTTTTTACCTATTCAAGAATACGTAATCCGTCTCGGTCCGAACTGAATACTGAATGAAGCTAAGTTCCCCGAATAACTGATCCTTGTATAACGAGGTTTCCTTTAAAATTTCCTCACAAATTACAAAAGAATTAAATAAGTAATAGACATATCACGACGCTGTATACTATAGTAAGTAAATAGTAATAATGAATAACATTTAATCTGAACAATAATGTTAGAGAACGAATAAATATTCTAAATTACAATCAAATAGATATGATACCAAATATGGTGTTTTTTTTTTATGTCATTGGTGGCAAACGAGCAGGTGGGTCACCTGCTGTTAAGTGATCACCACCGTCTATGGACACTAACAACACCAGAGGAGTCGCAAGTGCGTTGCCATCTTTTGTAGGGAAGGGTTAGGGGACTGAAAGAGAGGAATAGGGAGAGGAGGGGAAGGGAGGTGGGTCTCCGGCGCTCTCACTGACCGAACGAAACGCAACAATGCAAGCACTGTTACTTCACGTCGGTTTTCTATGTGAGGGTGGTACGACCCATGTTAATCTAAATAAATATTTCCATCATTCTATAGAAATTAAAGGACCCATTGTAATAGCCCATAGTAATATTCTTATAGTAAAGAATAAGCTCCAACAAATCACTATCGCGCCACACAATTTTTCCTAAGTCTCTTACCCCTATATCAAAAGAATATAGCGGAAAAAAACATTATTATCTCTACATATATTGAGAATATAAATCTAACATGTCTGTAATTTTTAGATTTTGCTGAAATAAATTGTTGTAGATGTCTTGGAATAAGTATTAAAATAGATTTCCATCATTTTTAGAAATGTCTGTCTTTCTGTCTATCTGTTCGTTTGAACACGCATTACTTCCAAAGTACTGCGTTCACGATAAAACCTCAAAATCATATTTATTATATATATTTATATATATATTATTTACGGCAATTATATATATATATATATATATAAATCATAAAGCATACCCTTGAGTAACATTCAGTCTTGGTTACATTAAAATCGGTTCACTCTATCAAAAGTTATTGTAATTTTAATGGCGACGCGACTTAAATACGAGCGAAAAGTAAATAAGCAAATGGACTTAATATATCAGATGATTTTATTTGTCACTGTTTTGTTACATTAGGTTTCACGCGAACAGAGTCTAAGGTACATCTAGTGAATAACGATACTTTACGTCAACATAATATAGATTTTTATACAGCTATCATTCATATCATGTAATAATCTATACTAATATTATAAAGAGGTAAAGTTTGTGAGTTTGTGACGTTGTAAGAAGTAATCTCAGGAACTACTGGTCCGATTTGAAAAATTCTTTCAGTGTTATATAGCTCATTTATCAGGGAAGGTTATAGGCTATATATCATATCATACGCTAAGACACACAGGAGCGGAGCAGCAATGAAGAATGTAGCAAAATCGTGGTGTTTTTTTCCTTTTCAGCGCTTCCGCTACGTTTTAGCGCAAAATAACCATTCCACGCGTACGAAGTCACGGGCAGAAGCTATTAACTAATTATATTATCTATACTAATATCATAAAGAGGTAAAGTTTGTGAGTTTGTAGGGGGTAATATCTGGGAAGTCGGAGAAAAAATGGTAAAACGTTTCTTACGAACGCTGCCTTAACTATGAGAGATATATGATTGAGTTCTAGAGAAAAGTTGTAGCTGGATAATGCCTATTACCGCCAAACGAAGGTACAGGTCAGCTAGTTTTATATAGTCATTTTAATAATTTAAAAAAGCAATATCGTATGATAATGAACTAACGAATATAATATTACACTTGGTATAAACACTTTCATAATTATGCTACTAAAGAAATTACAATATAACGAAATGTAGTACACATTACACCTATTTGTTGAATAAATAAAATAGTCAAGAAATTAATATAATTACGTTTATTCAGTGAATCCAGAAATCATTGAAAAATAATAATGTTTGTGAGTTTAAATACAGAAGAAAATATTATTACACATTTTCTGAATAATATCAGTACTGAGTGATAAGAAATGATTTATAATATTTGTTTTTTTTTTTAACAATTTTAACCCCTCGGCTTCCGAATTAGTCACAATAGGTCAAAATGGCATACGCTGTTTTTTTTTTTTAATTTCGCGATTTCGGCTATGATATTTATGTACCCGTATGCTTGCAATAATACATTTATTTATACGACAATACATTACATTTGTATATCATTTTGATCTACAGTAATATTACTGAAGGTATACCCTACCCTGTAGGTATATCCGCCACCTACACAGGTTAATCAAAGATGCCAGTAATTTTATATGTATAAAGTTTAAATTAATACGCAGGTATAATTTAAAATTATAGGAGCTTGTATTATTTTTCCTTGGGTCGATCAAATTACGTGTTTGCTGGCATAGTCGATTCCTAAGTACAAGGCACGAATTTATGTTCGTTTAACGTCGTTCCATTTTGTTAATATTTATAGCGCTTGGAAACGTAATATTTTTTCTGTTAACAGAGTTTCGTGGTCGGTTTGTGGAAATACAATTCGTGAATTTCAAATAGAATCGTCGTATTTAGGAATACGTTTTAACATTGACGTTTTGAGTTTACGATAATTGTAAACCTGTATCATTATCATTATTATTATTATTATTATTATATAGTATAAAACAAAGTCCCCTACCGTGTCTGTCTGTCTGTCTGTTCGCGATAAACTCAAAAACTACTGAACGTATTTTCCTGCGGTTTTCACCAGTGGATAAAGTGATTCATGAGGAACGTTTTGGTATATAATTTTTCAAGAATTTTTTTATAATCAGGGCGGGCCAACGTCTGCCGGGCCCGCTAGTTAAATATATAATACATATTACATATAATACCTTACTTCTGGAAAAACCTTATAGTCCTGCAGTGGGTCTCTTAAAAGCTGATGATGATTAAATATATATACTAGATGATTCACGCCTATTTCGTTGGACATAAAAAAAATGGCAAAAGTTTAATCGAATCCAAAATTAGCCTAAACCAACTACGAAAAATTCCGCATCGAATCATCATAGTCTTATACCATTAAGTTCAGTAGTATTAACGTGACTGATCCTAAAAAACTGTATTATCATTATTTTTGTAGACTAGCTCCTGCCCGCGACTTCGTCTACGTGGAATAGTTACTTTGTCCTAACGCTAGCACGCAGCGGAAGCTCTCAAAAGGAAAATAAAACTCCGATTTTGAAACATTCGTCTTCGGCGCTCCGCTACTACTGTTTTTAGTGTGAAGATATATAGCCTATAGTCTTCCTCGATAAATGAGCTATCTAACACTGAAAGAATTTTTCAAATCGGACCAGTGGTTCCTGAGATTAACGTATTCAAGTAAGCAAACTCGTCGGCTTTATAATATTTGTATAGATATAACCACAGTAATAAGTAAACATGTGTTTTTGGATTCACGATTTATTAATCACATTTCTTTAAAAAATAACACTAAATGTTATATTATTTTAATGGCATAATACGACTAATTGTTTTGAGTATTTAAAAAGGTATAACTAATTACAATAACTCTTACCAGTGAAGATTTTCACGTTCACAAATACACTTTTCAACTGTTCAACACGTAATTTAATTATTATATTATCTTTCAAGATATTTTTTTAAAGTCTTACTTAATTTCTAATTAATAGATATATAACGTTACAAATAGTCACAACCACTATTAGAATCTATTCACGAATTTACACATAGGTGACAATCACACACTGGCACAATAGTTATCGTAATATTTCTATTATCGACAAGAGACTTGTGAAACACGTACAGACCGCTGGCAAGAAGCCGCTACACTGACTGAATTTCATGAAGTTTACCGACAGACAAGGGTGGTGTGTTCTATCCCTTTCTCTCGAGCAGAAAAGCCTGGCTGAAGTAGTAAATTTCAATCGGAATTCGTTATTAGAAAACAATACAGCAAAATATATTTATTTTAAATCTATACTAATATTATAAAGAGGTAAATTTTGCGAATCTGTGACGTTGTAGGGGGTAATCTCAGGAACTACTGGTCCGATTTGAAAAATTATTTGAGTGTTATTTATATAGCTCATTTATCGAAGGTTATATATAGGCTATATATCATAAATCTAAGACCAATAGGAGCGGAGCACTAATGAAGAATGTTTCAAAATCGTGGTTTTTCTCCACTTGAGAGCTTCCACTGCGTTGCGTTAGCCAACAGTAACTATTCCAAAAGGACGAAGTCGCGAGCAAAGGCTAGTTCAGCTATAATCATCATTACAACACTTGAACAAGCATAATTATATCTTCTTCATACCCTTATACCACATAAGTAGGGTCGGTACAACATGTTTGTCATGTTGTGGTATATGATTTGGCTAAATTTTTACGATCGGCCGCCTGCCTGACATCAACCCTCCTTGGGATTATTTTGTTGTACCACTGTATTTATGATTATTATTATATAGTTACGAATACTGATGGGCTCATTTAGCTTTACAATTTTTCGTTCCGGTTAAAGACGAAGTTCTTCAAGATTATGGTTTCCTTGTTGTACAAGCAACAGCAAGCATAATTATATATTGCGTGGAATATACGCTGAACAGTCCTCTATCAGCCTATGAAAGTTTCTTCAAAATATATTTATTTTATTTATTTATTTGTTATATATTACTTTACAGCACATTTAAAACATAATTTATTTTTAATTTAAAAACATGTAGTGCCAATTACAAAGTAATAATTATTACATTTTATATAGTAACTATATTAAATCAATAGTATTTTAGATTTGAGTTAATGCGTTCTAGGTGTGACTGTGACTGGGATGTTGAGTGTTCTTGTGTATCTGTGAATTTATGTGTAAGCGTATGTGATATGTTCCTGTTCGATATTTCATTCTACCAATATTATTATTATTTTGCCCTGGAATTCAGTTTCTGGGTGAAAGTATTCCGGTTATGCTGGAATAAATCAATATGATGGAACTTTGTGTCATACACAGTAAGACATCTCTGTAAAACAGAGTTCTTAGCGTAATTATGTTTAACTGGTTGTGGTGCAAACAGCCGCGGGTTTCGAGTCGTTTTCGTGGATATTTTAAAAGGAATTCTATTTAAAAGTTCGGGACAATCCGTATAGTAGTTTAAAATATCATATTATTTATTCAACTATTTCAATCATTAACCTCATATAAATAATAGACAGTTATAAAATTTAGTTACTTACTAGCTGTGCCCGAAACTTGTCCGCGTGGTACCTTATGTAAAAAACTGTAATCTGAATATATTAAGTCCAGTTACTTATCCACTTTTCTCTCGTACTTACGCCGCGTCGTCATTAAAATTACAATAACGTAATATATTGGTTCTTTTTTTTTTCGAACTGACTACGCTATTGGCCTATCAAGTTCTTAACAGCTTCACCGGACTACATATATTGGACCGATTTTAATGAAACAAAGACGAAGTTATTCTTGAAGATATACTTTATGATTTTTTTATATGTGTTGTGGTTTTATTGTAAACCCAGTACTTTAGCAGTGATGCGTGTTCATACAAACAGACAGACAGACAGACATTTCTAAAAATGATTGACATGTATTCTATTACTTATTTCTAAACACCTGCAACAATTTTTTTCGTGAAAATCTAAAAAGTACACAAACGTTAGTTTTACATTCTTATTATATGTAGATGTATTTATATGTAGATGTTATATGTAGTATAAAATCTCCGTAAGACAAAGTAGCTCATCTAATACAAACAGAAATCAGTGGGTCCCGAATTAAAATTTAAATCTGAAAGGGGTGGTAGGGTTTCACAGCCTGACTGGGTCGCAACCACCATGTATATGGCGAAAAAGCCCGTAATAGTGATTTGCTTCTGCGGGTCGCGTTTCGGGATCAGCCTGTGCATATCCAGCTTTTCGCAGGCCGGCATGACAGCGGCGACCGACGATGTGTTTGTCACTCGGCGGTCGCCATTGTTTTTAGATTGTACTATGCTCACCATCAGGCGTAGCGCAATCATTTTGCCGTGCTACAATAAAAAAAAAATTGGGGATGATATTCTATTTTTTTAAATTCCGCACCATTGTCAATAATACAACAATATTACAAATGTCTTGCGATAATTTCAATGTTTTAACAAGATGGTGGCCCTCTTGTTAGAACTTTCCAGTGAGTTATTGTGGCATTTCAGAATTCATGTTATGATTTTCGATTCACTTCACTTATGCACAATAACCTAACTATAGTTATGTAAAACGCCACCAATATTACAAATGTAAAACGCCACCAATATTACAAAATATAGAGTCAAATATCAAGATTATGAATAAAATATAAAAGTCACTGAATGACAGACTAAAAAACTACAAAATGCTCTATACTTTCATTAACTTTAAATTCTAACTTTTTTCGTAAGCCTTTTACGAGTTTCTCAAGTTACAATGACAAAAGTATATATTTACCAAAATATGGATATAGTAATTTCGAATATAACGTTTATATTTGAAACGAAACATAACTTTCTGTCTGAAATGTATGTCATGAAACTCATCGAGAATAACCTCACGGGCTCTGGGCAGTTCAAAAACAAGGATGACTCCATGATTAGTTTCTTTGGACACCACGTGTATGGACAGGGATCGAATGTTTGCGAATAAACCGGAAATTGCAATGAAAGAGAGATGATGATTGAACCATAGCATGCTGATTTGTTTTTACATCATAAGAGGCAAACCAACGGGTCGATCACCTAATGTTAAGTGATCACCACCGTCCATAGACACTAGTAGCCTGTATTTGGGGGGAGGGGGAAAGGCGCTCTCACTAACCGAACGAAACAAAACAAAGCAAACACTGTTACTTGACGTCGGTGTTTTTGTGGTTCGGGTCGTAGTACCCCGGGTGAGCCGACCCATTCATGCTGAAACCAGTAATAGCTTCAGCATGGCTCTACCACCTACCTGAAGGCGAGGTTTTTTCTAAACCTGCCTGACTAGGTACCACCCTCGTGTAGAAAATCTGTCGGTTTTTTTTTATATCATAGGAGGCAAACGAACCATCATCCATAGACACTTGCAACACCAGAAGAGTCGCAAGTGCGTTGCCAGCCTATGTTTGGGAGAAGGAGGAGTGGGGAAGTGGGGAGGGGAGGGGAGTTGGGTAAGCATCTCTACATGTGTTCCTGCAACGGCACTTGAATGTCAGTCCTTTTAGATTTGTCATGTTTACCATCTTGGACCACTTCGTCATTTGAAATTAGGGGAGTTTCCGGTTAAACCTATACGGTGTTATTACCAAAAAGTTAAATACGTATTGAATACTTGCTTTAATAAGGTCTCGTATTAAATGCACCGCGCTTGCCCGAGGCAAGTTCGCGTTATCCTTTTTCGCAAGTCTAACCTAACGTAACCAAAGCGAGACAAAAGAGCAAGATGGCGAACATTCAGCGACTGTAGTGCATTTAATTCAAAACCTTTCTAAAGCAAGTATTCAATACGTATTTAACTTTTTTGTAATAACACCGATAAAGAAGAAAAATCAAAATTAGTTAGTGAATTTGTCATAGAGCTTTCTTCGAAGGAATCTCATGATTTTCAGAACTATTTGATGACGTAATTCGCATAACTGTGTAGTGGAGGGTTGGTGGTGCGAAACTTAAGGGTAATTTATGAGGAACACATCGCACACGTCACTCGAACGTGGGTTTACGAAAGTTTGTGTATCTACTAAGCTATAGTTATATTTCTATTCCTTGTATGAAGTTGTATAACTAATGAAAGTGACGGAAAAATCATCACCTACATTAATATATGGTGTGAGATTTGAAATACTATACGGTGTATGTATATATATATTAATAACTCGTAAGTCGCACTAAATACAATATAAACAACAGTGAAAGAAATCAATCGATAAGGGTGTTTGTATGCGTATGAATTAACCAAATATTGATTTCGAAATCTCCAAATTAGTCCCTTACATTATTGATTCTTATATATGCATGTTTTCCTCAGTCAATTTTTTTTATATCCGCCACTATTTGGCAGTAGACTGCAATTTACTCCTATTAGGTTTTTTAATATTTAACGCAGACGAAGTCTCGGACATTTGCTAGTATATTAATAATAGAGCCATATATAATCCGTCGGCTGAGTGCCTTAAGCGCTCGCCTTAGTAGTCCGGTGAAGCTGTTAAGACCTTGCTGGGTCAATAGCGTACTTCGAAAAAAAAAACATAATCCAAAAATATAAAGAGGAAATTCTCCAAAATTAGTTTTGCAATGTGACATCCTATATTTGTACATTGTATATATTCGTATACTGCCTGTAATGTGTGCTATAAAGTTAATATATTTAAGCAAATAATTGTTAAAAAAAATATTCAGAAGCTATTTTTTAAATATATTAAGCACAATTATACTCATTTTAAGTACATTAAACGACATTACTGTGTAATTCACTTACTTCATTCACAAGCACCTTAAGTCTATGACAAATCATATAATAATTATAACAAATAAAAATAATAGACGTAATAAATAACATAATTAAACACGTCGGTAAATAAGCCTACGTCGTATCCCATTCACAACACCTGCAAACTCTACACACGACCATGACTGGCCGTCATATCGCCATCAATTATGTGAAATAAAGCGCAATGTTACATTGCCGCCGAAAAAGGACTTACAACTTTAATATTGCATTCGACAAACTCACCCGATCCCTGAAACGCGAAGACAATAAATCTTAGAATATTTTTAGAATGAACGCAAAATAAAATTGGTAATACTGAAACGCTCGAGATAAAGTAAAAAATATTCCAATTTCGGAAACAGATTGCGGCTCGGGAAGCTATCCTTTATAAATATATTAAAAGAGGAATTATGAGTTACAGGAAACCTTACTAATATGTTTGCTCAAAAGCATTTTCTAAGCTGACACGTCACATAACCTTCCTTTTACCGTATCTATGCACTTTTTAGGTAACAATAGATTATAAAATTCGAGTATTTGACAGTTGCTTTTTTTAGTTTATAGATAAAACTTTAAATATCATAGCATCATGCTAACTTAGTAAATTAAGTTCACTGAGTAACATGCGTTAATTAAATTCATGTCATACGAAGACATCATTCTTAGTTACATGAATTTTCATATATCTTATACAATAAATAATAGTTTAAAAAAACACGCTTTCATAAAAAATGATAATGACCTCCAGATAGATATCAGTATTTTTATTATTTTTTTGTCACTTTTTACAAAAATATACATTTATTTCTAATTTACACTATTCTTAATCCAAATTTATTAAATTTTATTTTCTGTTTTTTTGATGGATTTTTTATGAAAGCGTGTTTTTTTACTTTTTTTTACTTTTTTCATTATTTTATTTTTTTTAAACTTTTTTTTCGGATTATTGTATTTTCATCGACCTTTGACAGGTGTGAAAAGGTTGAATTAAATCTGATCGTTCAAAGTAGGACAAAATCGAGCTCAAAGGGGTCGGTTACATACATACAGGTGAAGCTAATAAAAGCATGATAAAATAAAATTATACATGTCTGCCATTATATACGCTCATTACGCAAACATCACTGGATAAATTTCGACCGACCATTTTTGTTTTACTTTAATTTAATTGTTATTTACAAAAATATTACGATATCTTCATATAATATATGCTTATTAACGTTGTAAGAAACTATGATTTTTGTAAGCACTACGCATTGATAGGTGAAGCGGGTTAAACGGTGTGGTTCTCATGCGTAGGAGAGGGGAAGTAAACTGATAACATTGTTTACAAAAAAATTGGTGGTCTATAAAGTCGGTTTATGGGCGATAATTTTACGTGACAATATCATAATAAAACATTGATGAAAAATTGAATGCTTTTATGACATGAACTATTCTATATATAGATAGATGCGTCACAAGCCGAACGCTTAGGCCGATCGCGACTCTCCATCGCTTGTTCCGCGCTCTCGCTTGCACGCTCAGCTCAGGTGGAAGGTGACAATGAGTCATGCTTTTTTCATGCGTGCAGCCGGCGTCTGGATTGGTGGATTGGATAGATTTATATAACGTTATCACGTCAAAAAAATTGTAAGCAAAGTATACTTTTGTTTTTAATAAAGGCCTTTGACCGCAACAGAAATAAACAGATCACTTCGCTACTCCGTGCTTCCGATTTTAAGCCTGTCAATAGTCAGAAGTAATACACGCAACGCGAATTTCCCAACCCTGAAACCAGTACACGTTGAAAAGGTTCAGTTTGAATAGGCTTAACGTAACATGTTCCTGTTAGGTCGATAGCCAATTTAGATGGGCTTTCGTATCCCACTCAATTAATCGTAAAGATTGGGACGGGTGCTCAAAGCCTAACCCGGAGGACTCGAGGAGACTCGAGGGCTCTCGTGTACGGCTCTGAGCCACTTATAACGTCGTATATAAGCATCCACGAAAGAGATAACATACTCACATCTGCCGTTCGTGAAAAGGTACACATTTAATTTGGATTACGGTTCATAAAACTTAATTGTTTTATATTGATAGCCATCTGAAGCAACACTAGAACGATCGGATGCATCTGTAATATAAATAAACTAACCGCTGACTGCGACTCCGTCCGCGTCGTCCCTGTGGAATAGTTACTTTCATCCGCGTCGTCCCTGTGGAATAGTTACTTTACTTAGCTTTACTAACGTTAACTCGCGTCATTGTTTAAATATTATTAAAGGTGAAAATATTTTTAAACAATACGTATGTTAACCTTGATTTTGATTTCCTTCATTGGTGGCCCGCTCCTATTGAATGGGTTATCTAACACTGAAAGAATTTTTGAAATCGGACCAGTAGTTCCTGAGATTAGCGCGTTCAAGCAAGTTTTGTAGGAGGTAGAGCCACGCTGAAGCTATTACTGGTTTCAGCATGAATGGGTCGGCTCGCCCGGGGTAATACCACCCTCTCACAGAAAACCGATGTGAAGTAACAGTACTTGCATTGTTGAGTTTCGTTCGGTCAGTGAGAGCGCCGGATACCCAACTCCCCTCCCCCCTCTCCACTTACTCACTCCTCCTTCTCCCAAACACAGGCTGATAACGCACTTGCGACTCTTCTGGTGTTGCAAGTGTCTATAGACGGTGATGATCACTTAACATCAGGTGACCCACCTGGTCGTTTGCCTCCTATGATATAAAAAAAAGCATACAAACTCTTCAGCTTTATAATATTAGTATAGATATAGTGTAGATTCCTTGTCGATTTCATCCATACACAATTGTTATTATTTAACTTTAATTCAATTCATAAAGGTATTATTGGAAATACAGAACACTCATTTATTCATACAGTAATAGATTTAATCTAAAACTCTATTATTTATATACATAAGACACCTGGTTTTATGTCTCTTTGCTGAAATTCGAATTCTCTAGAATAGGCATTCAAATAATTTTCTTTTCTTTTACAGCAATTATTTCACAAAGGTATATTTTAAGCTAACGGAGTAATTTCTAGAATGTTAAAAACATTTTCTCTCAAATGGACTAAATCTATGAAGTATAACGTAAGAAAAGATTCTTATATAAATAACTAGCCTCTGCCCGCGACTTCGTCCGCGTGGAATAGTTAGTTTCTGGTAACGCTAACACGCAGCGGAAGCTCTCAAGAGGAAAAACCCTGATTTTGACACATTCTTCATTAGTGCTCCGCTCCTATTGGTCTTAGCGTGATGATATATAAACCTATAACCTTTCTCGATAAATGAGCTATATAACACTGAAAGAATTTTTCAAATCGGATCAGTAGTTCCTGAGATTACACTGTCACAAACACACAAACGTTTCCTGTTTATAATAGTATAGCCTAAAAAGGAACGTATTTATTTAAATATTTTCTAGTTATTTAAATCATGAGATTACTTTGTTTCGTATCTTGGTTGAATGTACTTAGGCCTAGTTTTGTCACTTCTTTTTTGGGGCCACGCTTATTTTCGAAAGTCCATTAGTCTTTGTATCTCAAAAAGTGCAAAAATGTACCTTGTTATTTTGGGAACTTGTGGCATATAATGGTAAGATACCGTTGTTAAATTTTCAGATCGAAAACCAGCGAAAATTACGAGATATTGATAGTTTAAGATTGCTTCCCATACATTGAAAACATTATTCAATTTACTCTTAAAGTAGAAGCTCAATCTAAAAAGTACATTTATGTATTTCTATTGCTTTTCATTTGAGAAATGGAATAGCGTTTAATATGTTTGTAAAATTACGACTTTCATATTTTTATTGCTCTACGTCCGACCTTTTACTACAGAGAGAAACCACAATGCTACGCGGTAACTGTTCGAAATGACAGATAACATTTTGTAGTTGGATAACTTTGACGAATTAAAAAAATCCAAACATTTTTCTAAATGTTACCAAAATTGTTTTTTCTTTCGTTTTTTTCTAACTCTAAATTTTTTTTTAGATTTTATGGCAATTTTTCGGTATCCGAAACTCCCTTTAAGAGCACTGCGTGCCGCCGCGTGCCCCCAACCCAGATATATATTTTATACTAGCTTTTGTTAACGGCTTAGCTCGCATTAATATAATAAGTCTTTACCTATGAAATTGTCGTTCTGCAGTACTGGCCATTCCAAATCAAAATATTTTTTGTTTAGCTAAGAATTCTAATTTCAAATTAATTTTATTTTAAAAACATGGAATTATTTTTCCAAAACTAGTCATTTGTTTATTGATTAGCGTTACATTTTCATCACATTTCAATCTTTTTTGTCATCATGGATACGTAAAAAATTCGAGTAATTATGGAATATGAGTACCGTCGTGGCAACAACGCGGCACAAGCGGCACGCAACATCAACGACGTTTACTGAGCTAACACTACAAACCAACGCACCACCTGTTATTGGTTTGCTCGCTTCCGTTCTGGGAATTTCGACCTGAAAAATGAATCTCGCGGTCACCCGAAGACTTTGGTCGACAATGACGAATTAAAGGCGATTGTGGAAGCTGATGATACACAATCTACGGCTGAATTAACAACAGCTTTCGACGTTAGTGTCAAAACAATATTGGTCCATTTGCGTCAAATTGGCAAGGTAAAAAAACGCTTGACAAATGGGTGCCCTACGAACTCAATGATCGCCAGCGCAAAGTACGCGTCGAGACGTGCCTTGCACTGCTCAACAGACACACAAATGTAGGAATTTTGAACCGCATTGTTACCTGCGATGAAAAATGGATTCTGTTTGATAACCGCAAGCGCTCAGCAAGTTGGTTGGATCCTGGTTCAACACCTAAACAATGCCCTAAACGAAAATTTACCCCTAGAAAAGTGATGGTCACTGTTTGGTGGTCTAGCGCCGGTGTGATTCATCACAGCTTCTTACTAAACGGGGTGAGCATTACTGCAGATGTATACTGTGAAGAACTGAATACAATGATGGAGAAGCTGGCACATCTCCAACCAGCATTGGTCAATCGCTCGTCTCCGCTGCTCCTGCACGACAACGCGCGACGTCATACTGCACAGCAGACGGTATCCAAGTTGCAAGAACTGGGGTTGGAAGTTCTCCATCATACGCCCTACTCACCAGACCTTGCGCCTACAGACTACTACTTTTTCCAAAATTTGGATAGTCCCTTGGCGGGAAAAATTCAATACCCGAGAGGCAGTACAAAATGCCTTTGAAGAATTTGTTGCCTCCCGTCCAGCTTGAAGAATGGCATCAATAAACTGCCACTGCGTTGGCAAAGATGCATTGATTGCATGGGTGATTACTTCGATTAATACAAATAAAAAATACATGAAAAAAATTCGTTTCAATTTTTTCATAAAAAACGGCAATTTCATAGGTAAAGAAAGACCTAACAGATTTAACCTATCTCACGGAAACAATACTTACTTTTTTGTACTGTATGTCCCCTCATAACGTGTATGAAAAATGTCATTATAATCGCCTGAATACTTATGGTGTGACAGAGTTTATTAGAAACTAACAAATGCAGTTTCGCACTTATAGTGTTAGTTAAGACTGCTTGATTAAGTACTCAATGCGAATGGCACAATCATTTTTAAATGTCATAATGAATTAACTCGACTCTGAATTTGTAATTTGGACGTCTCTGCTATTTAATCCCCTTATCTTTTATGTTATTTATAAGACTTGTTTATCTTTTTAATCCTTAATTATTACCGTATATATATAGATATTCTGTATTATAGTACATCTACATCTATATTTAGTGCTACATCCAATATTTTATAATTTAACTCCACTTTTAATGGTTATTAGTATTTAAACCCACTTAGCCATTATTGCAAACCAGCGTCGAAGTTACTTACTAGGTGCTGCTGGTTATACATAATTGTGCACTTCTGTAGCAAAATTATATTTTTGTAATTTGTTTATAATCTTTAATTATTGACGTGATAACGTCTTATAAATCGATGATGCCGGCTGCACGCCCGAAAAAGCATGGCTCATTCTCACGTTCCGCCTGAGCCGAGCGTGCAAGCGAGATCGCGGAAGAAGTGATAGAAAGGCGTGTTCGGGCTAAGCGTTCGCCTTGTGACGCATCTATCTATATATAGAAAAATTCATAAAAATATGCAATTTTTAATCAATGTTTTTTTTTATGACGTTATCACGTTAAATTATCGAACGTAAACCGACTTTACAGACGACCATTTTTTTTTTGTTATATACATTCTTTTGACTCCAATTTCGCATAACTGCCATTCTCGTTCGTATACTTGCTGTAATAAATATATTCTCTTTCCTTCTACAATTTTATAATCCAAATCCACACTAAAGTAGGTAATACTATAATAAAAACTATAGTGAGTAAATCAGAACAACTAAATAATAATAACCCATTAAAAATTCAGAGCATAATGCTAGTAAAGAGAACAAGTTAGTAAAAACAGATGTTTGAGAGCACGTTCCTATTGCGAGCACGTGATAACAACCTATAGGCTATAATAATCGAAATTGTTTGAAAAAGTCTGGCGCCTTTCTAGAAAATACTATTGTATTTTTCGAGCAGTTAAGTTTCAATGAAATACAACGAAACTCTACTAAGTATGACGGCTTTATGTAGTAGAATTATCTGAAAATGTATGATATCTATTTTAAGATACTCGTAAATTTATAACAAAAATATTAAAGAAATTGTTCATAACATCTTCCAAACGATTATAAAACAGTACCAAAATTAGCGAACAGTGTCCCTACCAATAGTGTTTATTCTAGTGGTTGTCCCTAATAATATTACTATTAACGCGTTACCTACTCAACCGATAATCATGAAATTTTGCATACATATTACCAGGAGTACAGAAAAGGAGATAGGGTATCCATTCATCCAAAAAAAAAAACTATTCTCGAGAGATAGATACATTAATGCCAGCGAAGCGGCGAACAAAAGCTAGTGTTGTTTATATGCAAAGCGAATGAAGTACATATTATCAAATATCGCTTTCCGTCAAGCATGCGCGTAAACACTGGCGGTGTTATTACAAAAAAGTTAAATACGTATTGAACCCTGGCTTTAAAAAGGTCTCATATTAAATGCACCGCGGTCGCTGAATGTTCGCCATCTTGCTCTTTTGTCTCGCATTGGTTACGTTAGGTTAGTTAGACCTGCGACAGACAGACCTCTGGTTGTTCGGTAACCTCTGGCTGTTCGGTAATCTCTGGCTTGCCTACCTACATAGTGGGTAGGCAAGTCTAGGGAATAGGGGGGCTTAGGGCTTGAGACAGGTAGGGTAAGGTTAGTATCAAGGGATGGGGAGGGGGATGTTTAGGTTAGCGTAGGCCGGACGGGACGTCGAGGTGGCTGAGGCGGAGGAGGAGTAAACCTCGATAAAAAATCATTGGCGGGGTGACGGCGAAGGGGTTTACCTCTTTTCTGCCGGCCGAACCCAGGGGGGAAGGGGCGGGGGCCCTGACCTCTCATTGCACGGGTTTGGCGGGCTGGGAGGCAGTCTCGCAACCAGACTGCCTCAGCCGGGTGCGGCGTGGGAAACGCCTGCAGCCGGGGGTGTAGCGGAGCATGCTCGCGCTGTCCCGCGACACTCGCACAGTGTGGCGTAGGTTGTCGTGGAGTTTTAGTCGGTTGAAGTCGCCGAAAGGCACCGGCAGCTGCGTCCCAGCACGCAGTTGGCGGTCGACTCAGCTCAAGCCCTCCCCCGGGGGCCTGACAGTCCATGATGGACTTTCTCTCCAAGTTAAAAAAAAAAAAAAGGTTCGACCTGCAAAAAAGGATAACGCGAACTTGCCTCTGGCGAGCGCGGTGCATTTATTAGGAAACTTTTTTAAACCAAGTATTTAATACATATTAATTTTTTTGTAATAACACGGTGGGACTTTAGTCGACAGGGGTACGACATAACCCACCCTCAGTTTTCTGAAGAGGTTATGCACTCAAATAGTATTTACCCTTCTAATTTTTTTTAAATAAATACATAGTACTAAAATTTGTTCATATTATACAGTAACTCAGTGATTTAGGTGCTGATTACAGAGAATATACAAGCTGAATGTTTAGACAGTAGCAATAATTATGAAGTATACTTTGCACTCGATTCTCGTACTAAATCAATTAAAAAATAGGTGCTTAATAGTTGACCTAATTATCTAGAAACATACAAAAATTATACTCTATCCTCTGACCGTCTATGTTAAAGCACAGTGTCAATGACCGTCGGGTGAAGTGAAAGTGAAGCCAACCAACTAACAAAGGATAATTTTTCGAAGTTTGAACAAAAAAAAGGATTTATGTTTTATTATCGAAAATTCTTAACTCCGAGGTACAGCTCGCAGGGTTTATTGCCGGTCAGTCGACCTAGGTTTATTTAAATGATTATACAAACTTTTGAAATTCCTATAACAAACTTTACCTAAGGTTCTCTTTGTTGTCTATTAGTATTTGTTTTGATATTATTATTTTGTGTGTTAAATGTAATCATGAAGTATCATACTCTAGAATACTGCGAGTGTCTAAACTAACTTCTGGTATATAAATAAAAATCAATTTCCGAATGTATGTAAGCGCATCATTTTAGAACTGCTGCACCTATTTGTCTAATCAATTCTTCATGTTTGTATTTGTCAGGACATGATTTGTATGGAAAAAAAAAATGAAAATCTTACGGGAAAACTAAAAAAATGGTTTAATAAAAGTTCCATATAAAAATGTGAGTGAGTGTAAAAAAAGGAAATTACGAAGATCGATTGGTTGATTAACAGTAAGAACGCTTATTAACAAAAAAGTAAGAATTCCACTACCGCATCTTCAATATATCTTAACCAAAGAACAAGACATTACAATGCATACTAAAATCACAACGAAGTCTTTGTAAACTCATCTCTGATAACAGATCTTAAAAGCGCCGTATAATCACGTAATCCACTTTGTTCAATCGCACGTGGGACAATTCATTGCTCTCTAAAACAGACGTAAATTTTATAGCTCCACGCTAAGTAATAGACCTTTACTACATATATTAAGATCAAGAGTTAAGTTAAATGTGATTACTACCGTAAATCATATAATCATATAAGTAGTATATTTCCATCTTCGATTCTGTTGTTGTCTTAAAATTAGAACCAAATTAAAACCCCATAACTAATTTCTTAGATACAAAATTATCTCTGCGAAAAGACATTGTATATGTGATTATTTTAATCATCTTACGAATAAAAATCCCATTCGTCACAGCACCAAAGATCCAAGCCACATCTTTAAAAATGTGTAGTACTATCGGGATCCTTGGCGTCAACATATCAAGCGATGTACAATTCCGGGGTCGTTTGGAAAGCAAGGCCAAGATGGCATATAAAAATTTGGTATTCTCTACCGTACAAGAAGTACTTCACACCAAGACAATGACTTGTGCTCTATGAAGTGCAAATACGTCCCCATACGGAGTACTGTTCACACATCTGGGCTGGCGCTCCTGGCGCTCCTGCCTACTAGCTTTCTCCTTTTAAAAAAAAAACTTAAAAAAGGAGGTTGTCTATTCGTGTTTATTAAAGTGAAACTTCTTATGGCACGGTATGGAAATATTTCCGTTACGCGTTAAACGTAAAGTTGCTATGTATTTGGGTGTATTCGTAAGTATGTAACTTGTGTGACTACAGGACTTCTTATAATATATAGCTCATGAGCATTCTCATATATATATACTAGGTGTAACCCGCGGCACCACACGCGCATTTTTTAAATTTAATTAAAGAAATATAAAATGATGAGTAGGTGTGTACAACACAGAGATGCTTTTTCAAAAATATTTGTAAGCACGACACGCACGCCGTCTACTGTAACATGTAACGTGTACATTAGATACATATCTAATATATAATAATAATAATAACATTGTATCAAATGGGATGGGATTTATCATCAGCAACATACTTGGAACTTTAACCTACAATATATCACCTTTTATTTTTAAGCTATACATTATCGAACAACATGTGTTAAATACTTTATTATATAGATATAATAAGCCCGTATTGTCGGTATAATTAAGTTAGTCTTATATGTTGCTATAATCCCTGAGTTATATAGACGCTAGCGCGGTAAATAAAACAAAATGGCCGCCAATTTGACCATAAAGATAATATAATTTAAATTACATACACACACATATCACTTTGAATGATGTATATTTATTCTTGAAGTCCAGTAAAGCACACGTCTGACGGATTTTTTTTTACAATAAACAACATATTTTTGATGAATTTCACACGGCGAATGTACGGGTAACAGTTTAACAAATAAAATAGAATATGTCAACCGCTATAATTTCGGACATCTGCCAGTAAAATTCATATCCATTTACTAAAAAGTTGTTATTTTAATTTCACATATACACCCTTTATTCTTATAATACGAAATAGATTACAAATAAAAACTTGGAAACAAAACAAACGTAAATTAAACATTTTGAACAGTCAACCGCTATAATTTCAGATATCTGCCAGTAAAATTCATATCCATTTACCAAAAAGTTGTTATTTTAATTTCACATATAATACGTAATAGATTACAAATAAAAAATTGGAAACAAAACAAACGTAAATTAAACATTTTGAACAGAAACACAAAATAAACTTAATAATGTTTGCGATAGAAAGTTACCACGTTACCAGGGCAACGTATATAATACTAACGTTAACACGCAGCTAAAAGGAAAAAAACAGCCGCTTTTGAAACATTCTTCATTGGTGCTCCGCTTTTATTGGTGTTAGCGTGATGATAAATGAGCTATCTAACACCGAAAGAATTTTTCAAATCGAAACTGTAGTTCTCGAGATTAGCGCGTTCAACCAAACAAACAAACTCTTCTGCTTTATGTATTAGTATAGATAGGTATGTGTAATTGAATACATATAAGCCAAAAAAGTTTCACTTCCTCTGTGAGTACACACTGATACACGCACTGTTTTTTAATGTTTATTGATTCAAAACTTCTTCATTTAATAAACCGATTTGGAAAATTCGTTTCATATTAGAATGCGTATATTTTCAAGAGGACCCTATGTTAATTTCATAGGCATTGGACCTTGGATTTCGAAGACACCTCAGAGACCTGCTTAAAACCTTATAGGAAATATATAGTGATAGAAATATAGATCTATGACGATAGAAGACTAGGTAAGTATATATGATCTAGGATGTTCCATTGCTTTTTTAGAATAGATTTCTGTAAATCTATTTTATTTTTCGTTAAAATTTTATTATAAAGCCTTTTCAACACTAAATAAAACGAAACTATAATTAATTCACAGCGACTACGTCCCCCACACGTCTACTTCCAATAACGTTACGCTATAACTCAGCGAAGCATAATTAAATTTGTATGCCACTGTTCTAAAAAGCAGCGCCTCGAAGCGTGGACAAAGTTTCATCAATACAGCAGCCTACGTAGCGCAAGTTGTTGGATGTTTTAGTAGTTCAATATGACGTTATTTCAACTGCACGGTATTAAATACCTATTCGATTAACAATGCAATATAAGGTTAATTCATACATTTCTATATTAATTTCCTCAATAAATTCATTTTCCTTACGGATATTGAGTGAATATTCACCCACAGTAGCGAATAGTAACATAATTACTGTTTATCGATGGATGAGAAAAGTTCCCCAACTTTTGTAAACATTAACGAGTAGGTATTGTTTAACAGAACGGTAGCCAATTACATTCAAGAATTGTTTATTAATATACAAGAAGCACTCCTTTGTTTTCCGTGGGATTTGATTTCAATATATAAAAATGTATTCTAGTTAGAACTAATGCTTCGTTAATAAAATAAATTTACACTATATATTCATCACCCAAGCACAACAGATCGAATAGTCTCAACCAACAGTCATACATTTCTGATACCTCCATTTTATTTATTTTTCTCTCGTAGTTACGTCACATCGTTATTAAAATTACAATAACTTTTAACAGAGTAAACCGATTTTAATGAAACAAAGACTAAATGTTACTGGAGGATATGCTTTATAATTTATTTATTTGAGGTTGTATCGTGAACGAATTACTTTAGCAGTGACGCGTGTTCAAAGAAACAGACAGACAGATATATAAAAATGATTGAAATGTATTTTATCACTTATTCCAAGACACCTGCAACAATTTTTTTCACAAATATCTAAAAAGTACTGATACGATAGATTTACATTTTTATTATATGTATAATTATAACTTAACGTATAATATAAAGTTAAGTGACGTGATGATATCACAGTGATAAGCGTGTTTGTTCACCGCATCGATCGACTTAAGTTCGAGTCTTTGCGAATAAACAGGAGCTTTCGGTGAAGAAAAACAACGTGATCAAACCATAGCAATGGTAGGGCTTTTTCAAAAACCGCGTGGTTTATTTATATACTATTATTGGCAAACGAACTTGCGAGTCACCTGATGATAACTGATCACTCCATGCGTACATGCGACACGAGGGGGACGGAAGTAGTGGGTTCATTTCTTGACGAGCTTACCACAGGTTAGCTTCCACTCCCTGATTGAAAATCTATTGCCGAACATCTATAGATGTGTGCCGGCAATTCCACATAAGAGCCAGTCCCTCTAGCTTTAGTGTTGAACCACATCGTCATTTACCTTCAGATGAGATTATGGTCAAAAGCTAAAACCTATACCGTGTTATTACAAAAAAGTTAAATACGTATCAAATACTTGGTTTAAAAGGTTTCGTAATAAATGCACTGCACTCAACCGACGCAAGTTCGCGTTATCCTTTTTCACAAGTCTAAACTAACGTAACCAAAGCGAGACAAAAGAGCAAGACGGCGAACATTCAGCGACCGCGGTGGTTTTAACACGAGACATTTTTAAAGCAAGATTTCAATATGTATTTAACTTATTTGACTGCATCGACTCTATACATGATTAATGTAACATAAGAAAGGATTCATGTGTACTATTCTGATGCACATGTACCTAAGTGGGATCTGAAAGAAGGTTCATTTAATGACAGTTTTTATGACAAATTATTCATTAGGATCTTAACAGTTAAGCATTGCATTTTAATGCAAATAAGCTTAAAGTAGAAGACAGAAAATCTGCATTGATATATATCCTATTTTGGTAAACTCATACCAGACTGTAAGAAAAAAAAAATTATACTTAATTTCTTTATTATTTACATTGACAACACACTGTAGCAACTTACATCTACAATACTTGAAGGTTAAATACAATACGTACTGGTGTTTTTGATTTTGTCAATCATAGTTTTTATAACTATACTTTACATTTCAACATATTTCTCCTTATAATATAGAAACTGGAATAATAAGCTTTAACAATGTTATCTAATATAATGACTTGTATTAAAACTATAGATTCTTTCTCCATATTACAATGTAATTTTTACT
The DNA here is from genome assembly GCA_015888305.1 of Antheraea pernyi. Classification (NCBI taxonomy): domain Eukaryota; kingdom Metazoa; phylum Arthropoda; class Insecta; order Lepidoptera; family Saturniidae; genus Antheraea; species Antheraea pernyi. The sequence continues at coordinate 327,714 of MU158961.1, forward strand.
ATAATTTGATAACATAAGCAATATACCTGTACCACTTTATACAAAGAATGAAGGCCAAAAAATGTATAAAATATAGGTTCAACAATTTTAGTTTCTATTGAGTTATTGTAACATAAACTTTTAATAATACTTCTAGTTCTACCTATATCTGCAATAGTAAGTTGAGATATTATTTACAATCTTTACAAAGAGATAAAGTTTGTGATATAATGCAATCACTGATTTATTAAATTTACTCTTCAAAATTCTTTGTGGAAAAATATATATATTTCTTTTTAAAAGGAATACAATACTTATTTGTATTCCTATTTAATTCTATGTGAACAAAATCACAGGCAATTTCTAATAGTGATAAGAATTTTTTATTTAAATTGCGAGGAATCTACTCGGCAGTTCCACACTCATGTTTCTGTAAAAAAGACCATTCATTCCTGTTATTGGTGAAAAAAACCTTCGCAAAGCCTCCCTTACTTCTGCGACAGTTATAGCCGGAACACCCTCATACCCCGACTTGATATATACAGCATTGCTCAAACTGACGGGATTACAAAAATAACCACCTTCAAACTTGCTAAATGGGTCTCCGCACTTTTTCTTAGAATCCTGTCTTATTAGAAATACAGCATCGACTATTTCAGCAACAGTTTCATAAGCAATGAAACAGAGTACTTCTAAAGCCGACTGATATATTTTTAGTTCTTTATTTGGGTTCACCCACCTCTCCAGTTTGACAAAACCTTTACCAAGTCCATAACCAGTACGAAATGAACTGCATCGGGCTTTGTGGTAAGCTTCATAGTTTTCAAATGACATTGACTCTGTTATTTTGGATGCACGAACTTTTCTTAGATAATCTATTACATCGAACTTTATACGGCTCACTTCATCAGCCTCATCTAGTGATTTTATGACGTCAATGTGGGTTCTGCGCTTTTTTACCATAGGCTCTTTCTCTTCATCCAATATGATTCCAGATATCATTGAGTCATTAGGCGTCGAAATATTAACACCACATTTCTTGTCAATTTGATCTAATTTTATTTGATAATCGTGTAAACGTTTCAGTTTTATGATGTTGTTTCTCATTAAAAAAATAATTTCATAGTTAGTGATGGCTTTACTTCCTCTCGTGTTACAGTAATGAATAGCTTCCTGCAAGATGGATCGAAGTTGTTGTAACACAATGCTCTCGACCAAAACAACAGTCGCAGCGTTTGGATTTGGATTGTCTCCAAAGCCATGCATCATGTTTGATATTTCTTTTTGAAAGTTTGTCACTTCGCCTGTTGCATCAATTGTAAAGTATGAAACCATTTTTATTTTTAATTAGAACTCTAGGGACAAAAATAATAATTTTCAACTTAAATTACATATATAACCTTTTTTGTTATGGTTCCTTCCTTGGTTCATATGATTTTTTAATAATAAACGTTTTATTATTACATTTCCTTTGAACACAAACCCCAAAAATTTAATTTATCTTACTTTGTAAAAAAAAAATGTAACAATCGTTATCATTTATACATTATAATTTATTATGGAATAAAATATGTTCACATATATGTAGTGCAAATAATATTATTATTGTATACAGGTATACTAACTGTTTTCGAAGGAATTATTACACATAAAGAAATAAAACGTACTGATAACAATTCATTTGTCAAATTGACAGCGATACAATCAGCTGTCAACTGTCGTGATCATCTCCGCTAGGAGTAATATTATTCTGTGGTCGTGATAATAATATAAACACAAGTGTGTTGTCAGAATGTGATTTCATAACACTCGACAAATATTTCGTAACCAAATAAATTTTAAAATGTTTTTATCTCATAACATGAATCTTGTAAAAATGATATCAAGCAAATTGATTAAATATCCACATATACGGTTCTCGTCATGCTGGTCTTGTGGGAACGATAATGCTCAGAACTTAACTTCCAACCTCTTTTGTTTAAAATGTAATGCTTTACAAAAGCCAAATTCAGATGACAACTATTTTAAAATAATTGGTGTCAGCGAAACCTTCGATTTGGATGAAAACGATTTGGCTAAAAGATATAAAGATTTACAGAAATATTTGCATCCGGATAAGTTTGCTAACAGGTAACAATTTATATTCTTCTTTTTCTGTGGTGTTTGTTCTTTGCTTTAATCTATGTTAATTAGATTACCTTATACGTTATAAGATCACTTCTTAAAACTCAAGATAAGGATAATTTTTCTTCAAGAGATCAACTATCACAGCCTAAAGACCTGTGAGATAAGAATATATAAACCTGTGCTATCTACCAATAGTAAATAGTGTACATAAACTTCTACATTTGTGTAAATCAAAAATATTTTTTTCTGAAAATAATAATATATTTTAATGTTCCAAGTCAATGTGTACATAATATACAGTAATATTGGTATCTGCACTGGTTATAAACCATATTAAAATAAAAATATGGGAACTTGTGTATTAAATGCACTGCTCTCGTCGACCGCTACTGCGGCCGGGTCGCTTTGTCTTTTCTCACAATCTTACCTAACTTGATCAAACCGGAATAAAAGAGCAGGCAGTGTTTTGAGAGGTTGCATTTGCAATTCGCAACTTGATATAAAGGTTGAGGGGGCAGGACTAGCGGGCGAAAGAGGTGATTTCTCCTCCCTGCAGAAAGTCATAGTTGATGATCAAAGTTTTGAGGTTATGTGTCACCTCCGAACAATCATTGGTAAGTTTGTATATTACCAACTTGATGATTTTTTAATTAAAACAAAAAGAGGTGATTTCTTTTACTCATGGGAAGTCTTAGTTACTGAGATATTCATGATCAAAGTTTTGAGGTTATGTGTCACCTCTGAACAATCATCGGTAATTTTGTGTATTACCAACTTGATGATTTTTTTTTAACTGACTACGCTATTGGCCTTATAAGGCCTTTACAGCTTCACCGGACTACTACCAACTTGATGATTTTAAAGTAAAAACAAAACAATTTCGTCTCGTTTTGGTTAGGTTAGGTTAGACTGCGAAAAAAGATAACATGAGTATGCCACGGTAGCGGCCGTTGAGCATGGTGCATTTAATACACAAGTACCAAAGTATAAATAACTTGTAATAATAAGGTGTATAACGAAACACAGTTTTAATTAATAATATTTTGTTTATTAAATATTTTTTTTATTTTAGACAAAAAGAAGAACAAGAAATATCAGAAAAGTATTCATGTTTAGTAAACGAAGCATACAAAACACTCTTGGAGCCCTTGTCAAGAGGTGAGAATTAAATACCCTTAATACATTGATATTACATTGAACTATGAATAATACTGTATAGAATACTATTCTATACATATTATATACTATTCATTCAATAATTTTACTTAGCAATCGCCTTATATTCAGTTATAATGCATGTTGTATATATTTATTTATGAAGTTTAATTGAGGTACATTTTTCATAACTTATATTGCAAATGTGAATGTGTGTTTGTTTCTTTGTTACGAAATGCCTTAACTAATCCATCGATCATCGTGAAAATTTGTTTAGTAATTGTCTGAGATATGGAAAAGAACATACGAGTACCATCCAGGAAAACAGTATTGTTCCTGTGGGTTAGGTAAAATCTACATCGTAGCTGGACCTGAGGGGGTGGGCCGGACGGCCCATCTCCTCATTGCACAGGTCCGGCGGACGAGGGGGGGCAGCCGGTGTGTACCCGGTCTGTCCCTCTATAGGTAGGAGCCCGGCGGTCACCTTCCGCCGGGCGGACCGTGGGGGCGGCTCTACAAGGTTGATTAGCTTGAACGATCCCTTGCCGCCACCACAAAACGGTCTGTCGGTACACCGTGGGGTTTTAGTCTGTGCGAGTAAGACATAACCCACCCTCTCCCCCGGGAGGGCGGCGTATCCATAAGGGATTTCCCCACGTAAAAAAAAAAGATAGGTCGCGAATTGCATG
>MU158961.1:334628-353879 GCA_015888305.1 Antheraea pernyi
CCGACTATAGCGGCAGATGTACACCGGGGGGTTTTTAGTCAGTAGGAGTCTGACATACCCTCACGCTGCCCCCGACGGCGTGAGGGTATCCATGTAGGATTTTCCCCCCGTTACAAAAAAAAAAGGTTCGAACTAATTAGATCGTCACGAAGTCAACACGATTTAAAAAAAGGCTCTTTTTGTGCAAGTTTAAGCGCTGATACAAGTGTGTAAGACTTAAACTTGACACAAGCATAGACGTCCAAATAGTACCGTTGATACAAGATGAAAGAAATGATGTTATACGTTGAAAGTTAAAAAAAAATTAGCCGTCACGGGACACCTGGAAGATGTGAAACATATGTATAATGTAGTAAACAACACTGTATACACTATAGGTATGCGAGCTCGGTGTGGGAAAAAGTTTGAGCACAGTCGCTTGTGAATAGCGTCGCGTCGCCACGTCTCGCCACGCCTTCAATCTGGTTTACCCTCGCCTATAGATGATTCACATCAAAAGTATTGTATAACACTTACTTTCTCCCTGTATTCTCGTTGTATTGAAAACAGTGCGCGGTTGATACTACATGTCGAGAGGTCAGAATAACTCCTGCACAATGTTGTATGAAGTTGTTGACTCCCCATGTGTCTAGTAAGAGTTGTGCGATTATCGGGTACTTTTCTATCGACGTTGGTATGCCTTCTATTACTCGATATTGGTATCGACTGCTCACTGTAACGAAAGATTGGTCAAAGATTTAATTAACAATTTGAGGAATTATTATCTCACTTATGTCACATAGTTTTGTTTTTATTTTGGTTTATTTCATTAGTTTTTTAATTTACTTTCAAATATAAATATATATCGAATTATCAGACCCATTCTTCAGAACTGTAATGAAATAAACCAAAATAAAAACAAAACTATGTGACATAAGTGAGATAATAATTCCTCAAATTGTTAATTAAATCTTTGACCAATCTTTCGTTACAGTGAGCAGTCGATACCAATATCGAGTAATAGAAGGCATACCAACGTCGATAGAAAAGTACCTAACACCATAGCATGGTAGTATAGGACTTTTTATATGACCACATTGCTAACTAGTACCACTCTCATGTTGACAATCTGTCACCAAGCCCCTGTTGGTATGTTCCGATAGGTGCACTTGAGAGCCAGACCCTCACAGTTTAGCATGTCTACCATCTAGGACTACATCGTTATTTATCATTAGGTGAGATTGTAGTGAAACACTAAAACATAATTAATAATGTAATAATAATACCGATACGGTGTTATTACAAAAAAGTTAAATACGTAGTGAATACTTGCTTTAAAAAGGTTTCGATTTAAATGCACCGCGGTCGTTGAATATTCGCCATCTTGCTCTTTTATTAGGTTAAACTTGCGAAAAAGGATAACGCGAACTTGCCTCGGGCGAGCGCGGTGCATTTAATTCGAAACCTTTTTAAAGCAAGTATTCAATATGTATTTAACTTTTTTGTAATAACACCGATAAAGTATATAAAAACATTTGTTTTCAAAGTTAAATATAGGTATGAGTAGATATTATTGTTAAATTATCTATAAATAACTAACTACTGATATGAAAAAATATATAAAATAGTAAAGAATAATTATGTCTAACAGAACTTATCTCATTGATTTTAAAATGGGCATAGATTGTAGATAGGTAGGTATATATAATTAAGAAGACGCTTTTTGCTTCATGTTTTAAAATTGAAACATGAAACTAAGTAATCAAATACGCTTCAATATTCGACAGCTAATTAAAAGTTTGGTTGAAGACAATTGGTTGATTTTAAATTTTTAATAATAAACGTTTTATTATTACATTTCCTTTGAACACAAAAACCAAAAATTTAATTTATCTAACTTTGTAAAATATTAATAAAAATGTAACTTAATCGTTATCGTTTATATATTATAATTTATTATGATATAAAATATACATATTCACTTATGTAGTACAAATAATATTATTATTGTATATAGGTATACTGTTTTCGAAGGAATTATTACACATAAAGAAATAAAACGTACTGATAACAATTGATTTGTCAAGTTGACAGTGATACAATCAGCTGTCAACTGTCGTGATAATAATATATAAACGTTTTATTATTACATTTCCTTTGAACACAAACCCCAAAAATTTAATTTATCTTACTTTGTAAAAAAAAAATGTAACAATCGTTATCATTTATACATTATAATTTATTATGGAATAAAATATGTTCACATATATGTAGTGCAAATAATATTATTATTGTATACAGGTATACTAACTGTTTTCGAAGGAATTATTACACATAAAGAAATAAAACGTACTGATAACAATTCATTTGTCAAATTGACAGCGATACAATCAGCTGTCAACTGTCGTGATCATCTCCGCTAGGAGTAATATTATTCTGTGGTCGTGATAATAATATAAACACAAGTGTGTTGTCAGAATGTGATTTCATAACACTCGACAAATATTTCGTAACCAAATAAATTTTAAAATGTTTTTATCTCATAACATGAATCTTGTAAAAATGATATCAAGCAAATTGATTAAATATCCACATATACGGTTCTCGTCATGCTGGTCTTGTGGGAACGATAATGCTCAGAACTTAACTTCCAACCTCTTTTGTTTAAAATGTAATGCTTTACAAAAGCCAAATTCAGATGACAACTATTTTAAAATAATTGGTGTCAGCGAAACCTTCGATTTGGATGAAAACGATTTGGCTAAAAGGTATAAAGATTTACAGAAATATCTGCATCCGGATAAGTTTGCTAACAGGTAACAATTTATATTCTTCTTTTTCTGTGGTGTTTGTTCTTTGCTTTAATCTATGTTAATTAGATTACCTTATACGTTATAAGATCACTTCTTAAAACTCAAGATAAGGATAATTTTTCTTCAAGAGATCAACTATCACAGCCTAAAGACCTGTGAGATAAGAATATATAAACCTGTGCTATCTACCAATAGTAAATAGTGTACATAAACTTCTACATTTGTGTAAATCAAAAATATTTTTTTCTGAAAATAATAATATATTTTAATGTTCCAAGTCAATGTGTACATAATATACAGTAATATTGGTATCTGCACTGGTTATAAACCATATTAAAATAAAAATATGGGAACTTGTGTATTAAATGCACTGCTCTCGTCGACCGCTACTGCGGCCGGGTCGCTTTGTCTTTTCTCACAATCTTACCTAACTTGATCAAACCGGAATAAAAGAGCAGGCAGTGTTTTGAGAGGTTGCATTTGCAATTCGCAACTTGATATAAAGGTTGAGGGGGCAGGACTAGCGGGCGAAAGAGGTGATTTCTCCTCCCCGCAGAAAGTCATAGTTGATGATCAAAGTTTTGAGGTTATGTGTCACCTCTGAACAATCATTGGTAAGTTTGTATATTACCAACTTGAAGATTTTTTAATTAAAACAAAAAGAGGTGATTTTGTTTACTCATGGAAAGTCTTAGTTACTGAGATATTCATGATCAAAGTTTTGAGGTTATGTGTCACCTCTGAGTAATCATCGGTAATTTTGTGTATTACCAACTTGATGATTTTTTTTTAACTGACTACGCTATTGGCCTTATAAGGCCTTTACAGCTTCACCGGACTACTACCAACTTGATGATTTTAAAGTAAAAACAAAACAATTTCGTCTCGTTTTGGTTAGGTTAGGTTAGACTGCGAAAAAAGATAACATGAGTATGCCACGGTAGCGGCCGTTGAGCATGGTGCATTTAATACACAAGTACCAAAGTATAAATAACTTGTAATAATAAGGTGTATAACGAAACACAGTTTTAATTAATAATATTTTGTTTATTAAATATTTTTTTTATTTTAGACAAAAAGAAGAACAAGAAATATCAGAAAAGTATTCATGTTTAGTAAACGAAGCATACAAAACACTCTTGGAGCCCTTGTCAAGAGGTGAGAATTAAATACCCTTAATACATTGATATTACATTGAACTATGAATAATACTGTATAGAATACTATTCTATACATATTATATACTATTCATTCAATAATTTTACTTAGCAATCGCCTTATATTCAGTTATAATGCATGTTGTATATATTTATTTATGAAGTTTAATTGAGGTACATTTTTCATAACTTATATTGCAAATGTGAATGTGTGTTTGTTTCTTTGTTACGAAATGCCTTAACTACTCCATTGATCATCGTGAAAATTTGTGTAGTAATTGTCTGAGGTATGGAAAAGAACATACGAGTACTATCCAGGAAAACAGTACTGTTCCTGAGGGTTAGGTAAAATCTACATAAATGCTAGTGAAGCTGTAGTCAAAAGCTAATCTGTTATAATATATATGTGTTTTAGGTATTTTTAATCTGTTATCCATCGATCATCGTGAAAATTTGTTTAGTAATTGTCTGAGATATGGAAAAGAACATACGAGTACCATCCAGGAAAACAGTATTGTTCCTGTGGGTTAGGTAAAATCTACATCGTAGCTGGACCTGAGGGGGTGGGCCGGACGGCCCATCTCCTCATTGCACAGGTCCGGCGGACGAGGGGGGGCAGCCGGTGTGTACCCGGTCTGTCCCTCTATAGGTAGGAGCCCGGCGGTCACCTTCCGCCGGGCGCACCGTGGGGGCGGCTCTACAAGGTTGATTAGCTCGAACGATCCCTTGCCCCCACAAAGCGGTCTGTCGGTACTCCGTGGGGTTTTAGTCTGTGCGAGTCGGACATAACCTACCCTCTCCCCCGGGGGGGTGGCGTATCCATAAGGGATTTCCACACGTTAAAAAAAAAAGGTAAAATCTACATAAATGCAAGCGAAGCTGTAGTCAAAAGCTAATCTGTTATAATATATATGTGTTTTATGTATTTTTAATCTGTTTCTAAACTTTTTAATACAATTAATAATAACACCTTATTCTTAATCTAAGAGATGAAAAGTAACTATTAATAACTAGCAAGTCCGACAAACGTTGTCCCACCCTGATAATTAAAAAAAACCTTGACATATTATACACATAAACCTTTCTCATGAATCATTTTATCTACTGGTGAAAACGGCATGAAAATCTATTTAGTAGTTTTTTAATTTATCGCGAACAGACAGATATACGTAGCAGAGGACTTTCTTTTACAATATGTAATAATTATTCAAGTTATAAGAATCTCGAATAATGATATTTTATTAATAAAAAGAACAGATTATATAAAAGATTTTATTGTTATCTCTTATTCCAGGAATCTATATGCTAAGCTTAAGGGGCAAACAAATTCCTGAGAAAACAGAAATTGACCCAACATTCCTAATGAAAATAATGGAGAAGAATGAAGAAGTTGAAAATGCTGATAGTGAAGAAGAAATAATTAAATTAAATGAAGAAAATAAAGCGGTGATCAGAGATTTACAAAAAAAAATATCAAGTGCATTCTTCGACGGTGATTTAATAAGAGTAGAGAAATTACTAAGCCATATGAAATATTATACAAGTATAGATAATCCCGGACAAATTATATATATTAACCTTTCTCATGAATCGCATTATCTACTGGTGAAAACAGCATGAAAATCCATTTAGTAGATTTTTAATTTATCACGAACAGACAGACAGACATATGTGACAGAGGACTTTCTTTTATAATATCTAATGAGTAGTCAAATTATAAGAATCTTGAATAATGATATTTTATTAATAAAAAGAACAGATTATATGAAAGATTTTATTGTTATCTCTTATTCCAGGAATCTATATGCTAAGCTTAAGGGGCAAACAAATTCCTGAGAAAACAGAAATTGACCCAACATTCCTAATGAAAATAATGGAGAAGAATGAAGAAGTTGAAAATGCTGATACAACATTGTGCAGGAGTTATTCTGACCTCTCGACATGTAGTATCAACCGCGCACTGTTTTCAATACAACGAGAATACAGGGAGAAAGTAAGTGTTATACAATACTTTTGATGTGAATCATCTATAGGCGAGGGTAAACCAGATTGAAGGCGTGGCGAGACGTGGCGACGCGACGCTATTCACAAGCGACTGTGCTCAAACTTTTTCCCACACCGAGCTCGCATACCTATAGTGTATACAGTGTTGTTTACTACATTATACATATGTTTCACATCTTCCAGGTGTCCCGTGACGGCTAATTTTTTTTTAACTTTCAACGTATAACATCATTTCTTTCATCTTGTATCAACGGTACTATTTGGACGTCTATGCTTGTGTCAAGTTTAAGTCTTACACACTTGTATCAGCGCTTAAACTTGCACAAAAAGAGCCTTTTTTTAAATCGTGTTGACTTCGTGACGATCTAATTAGTTCGAACCTTTTTTTTTTGTAACGGGGGGAAAATCCTACATGGATACCCTCACGCCGTCGGGGGCAGCGTGAGGGTATGTCAGACTCCTACTGACTAAAAACCCCCCGGTGTACGTCTGCCGCTATAGTCGGGGCGACACGAGATCTCTAAAGACTTCATCGTGCCGCCCCAGCGGTTGGCCCAGCAGCGAAAGCGCCGCCGCCGGGCCCCGTCCTGTTAGGAGACGGCCGGGTACACACCGGCCGTCTCCTCCGTCCGCCGAACCTGTGCAATGGGAAGATGGGCCCCCGACCCATCTTCCCTAGGTCCGGCTACGGTGGAAGGAGGCGGCGGTCGAATTGCCGCCTCCTCCTGCCTGTCCTCCGTTGGCGGAGAGGGTCACTTTGAGGGTTCTCCTCCCGGACCCTCTCCGCCGCCTCCTTCTGCGAGACGACTTCCTCGCAGAAGGAGGCCATTGCTCTCCACACCTCCTCGCTGCCGAGCATGGCCGTAACCACGCCCGGCAGCGAGAGGTCCTCTCCTACCGCCGCAGCCAGGGTGCGGCGTTGCTCCTCCCACGCAGCACACTCAGAAACTGTGTGCTGCGCGGTGTCCGGGTCAACGCCGCACTGGTGGCATACGGCGGTGGGCTCCCTGCGAGCTATCCGGTGCAGGTACCAACCGAAGCACCCGTGCCCGGTCAGCACCTGCACCAGACGGAACGTCAGGGAGCCCCATCGTCGGTTACACCAATCCGGCAGGACCGGGCGGACGGCGTCGATAGTATATCTACCGTACTGCGCGTCCGCCAGGTCCTGCCTCCACCTCTCCATCCTTCCTTCCCTCTCTTCCATTCTTTTAACCTCTACTTCCCTGGGAGCCAGAGGCTCTCCTGTCCGTTTCTTAGCCGCCGTAAACTCGTATACGGCGGCTAATCCCTCCGCCTCTAACTCCCAGGGAAGGGAGCCGGCCAGAACCATGGCCGCCCCCGAGGACACCGTGCGGTATCCTCGTATCACCCTCACCGCCACTGTACGCTGCGCAGCTCGCAGCGCACGGATATTGGTGACGTTGATAAGCAATGAAACAGAGTACTTCTAAAGCCGACTGATATATTTTTAGTTCTTTATTTGGGTTCACCCACCTCTCCAGTTTGACAAAACCTTTACCAAGTCCATAACCAGTACGAAATGAACTGCATCGGGCTTTGTGGTAAGCTTCATAGTTTTCAAATGACATTGACTCTGTTATTTTGGATGCACGAACTTTTCTTAGATAATCTATTACATCGAACTTTATACGGCTCACTTCATCAGCCTCATCTAGTGATTTTATGACGTCAATGTGGGTTCTGCGCTTTTTTACCATAGGCTCCTTCTCTTCATCCAAAATGATTCCAGATATCATTGAGTCATTAGGCGTCGAAATATTAACACCACATTTCTTGTCAATTTGATCTAATTTTATTTGATAATCGTGTAAACGTTTCAGTTTTATGATGTTGTTTCTCATTAAAAAAATAATTTCATAGTTAGTGATGGCTTTACTTCCTCTCGTGTTACAGTAATGAATAGCTTCCTGCAAGATGGATCGAAGTTGTTGTAACACAATGCTCTCGACCAAAACAACAGTCGCAGCGTTTGGATTTGGATTGTCTCCAAAGCCATGCATCATGTTTGATATTTCTTTTTGAAAGTTTGTCACTTCGCCTGTTGCGTCAATTGTAAAGTATGAAACCATTTTTATTTTTAATTAGAACTCTAGGGACAAAAATAATAATTTTCAACTTAAATTACATATATAACCTTTTTTGTTATGGTTCCTTCCTTGGTTCATATGATTTTTTAATAATAAACGTTTTATTATTACATTTCCTTTGAACACAAACCCCAAAAATTTAATTTATCTTACTTTGTAAAAAAAAAATGTAACAATCGTTATCATTTATACATTATAATTTATTATGGAATAAAATATGTTCACATATATGTAGTGCAAATAATATTATTATTGTATACAGGTATACTAACTGTTTTCGAAGGAATTATTACACATAAAGAAATAAAACGTACTGATAACAATTCATTTGTCAAATTGACAGCGATACAATCAGCTGTCAACTGTCGTGATCATCTCCGCTAGGAGTAATATTATTCTGTGGTCGTGATAATAATATAAACACAAGTGTGTTGTCAGAATGTGATTTCATAACACTCGACAAATATTTCGTAACCAAATAAATTTTAAAATGTTTTTATCTCATAACATGAATCTTGTAAAAATGATATCAAGCAAATTGATTAAATATCCACATATACGGTTCTCGTCATGCTGGTCTTGTGGGAACGATAATGCTCAGAACTTAACTTCCAACCTCTTTTGTTTAAAATGTAATGCTTTACAAAAGCCAAATTCAGATGACAACTATTTTAAAATAATTGGTGTCAGCGAAACCTTCGATTTGGATGAAAACGATTTGGCTAAAAGATATAAAGATTTACAGAAATATTTGCATCCGGATAAGTTTGCTAACAGGTAACAATTTATATTCTTCTTTTTCTGTGGTGTTTGTTCTTTGCTTTAATCTATGTTAATTAGATTACCTTATACGTTATAAGATCACTTCTTAAAACTCAAGATAAGGATAATTTTTCTTCAAGAGATCAACTATCACAGCCTAAAGACCTGTGAGATAAGAATATATAAACCTGTGCTATCTACCAATAGTAAATAGTGTACATAAACTTCTACATTTGTGTAAATCAAAAATATTTTTTTCTGAAAATAATAATATATTTTAATGTTCCAAGTCAATGTGTACATAATATACAGTAATATTGGTATCTGCACTGGTTATAAACCATATTAAAATAAAAATATGGGAACTTGTGTATTAAATGCACTGCTCTCGTCGACCGCTACTGCGGCCGGGTCGCTTTGTCTTTTCTCACAATCTTACCTAACTTGATCAAACCGGAATAAAAGAGCAGGCAGTGTTTTGAGAGGTTGCATTTGCAATTCGCAACTTGATATAAAGGTTGAGGGGGCAGGACTAGCGGGCGAAAGAGGTGATTTCTCCTCCCTGCAGAAAGTCATAGTTGATGATCAAAGTTTTGAGGTTATGTGTCACCTCCGAACAATCATTGGTAAGTTTGTATATTACCAACTTGATGATTTTTTAATTAAAACAAAAAGAGGTGATTTCTTTTACTCATGGGAAGTCTTAGTTACTGAGATATTCATGATCAAAGTTTTGAGGTTATGTGTCACCTCTGAACAATCATCGGTAATTTTGTGTATTACCAACTTGATGATTTTTTTTTAACTGACTACGCTATTGGCCTTATAAGGCCTTTACAGCTTCACCGGACTACTACCAACTTGATGATTTTAAAGTAAAAACAAAACAATTTCGTCTCGTTTTGGTTAGGTTAGGTTAGACTGCGAAAAAAGATAACATGAGTATGCCACGGTAGCGGCCGTTGAGCATGGTGCATTTAATACACAAGTACCAAAGTATAAATAACTTGTAATAATAAGGTGTATAACGAAACACAGTTTTAATTAATAATATTTTGTTTATTAAATATTTTTTTTATTTTAGACAAAAAGAAGAACAAGAAATATCAGAAAAGTATTCATCTTTAGTAAATGAAGCATACAAAACACTCTTGGAGCCATTGTCAAGAGGTGAGAATTAAATTAAACTATGAATAATACTGTATAGAATTCTATTCATTCAATAATTTTACTTAGCAATGTCCTTATTTTTAGTTATACTGCATCTTGTATATATTTAATTATGAAGTTTAATTGAGGTACATTTTTCATAACTTATATTGCAAATGTGAATGTGTGTTTGTTTCTTTGTTACGAAATGCCTTAACTACTCCATTGATCATCGTGAAAATTTGTGTAGTAATTGTCTGAGGTATGGAAAAGAACATACGAGTACTATCCAGGAAAACAGTACTGTTCCTGAGGGTTAGGTAAAATCTACATAAATGCTAGTGAAGCTGTAGTCAAAAGCTAATCTGTTATAATATATATGTGTTTTAGGTATTTTTAATCTGTTTCTAAACTTTTTAATACAATTAATAATAACACCTTATTCTTAATCTAAGAGATGAAAAGTAACTATTAATAACTAGCAAGTCCGACAGACATTGTCTCGCCCTGATAATAAAAAAAACCCCGGACAAATTATATATATTAACCTTTCTCATGAATCGCATTATCTACTGGTGAAAACAGCATGAAAATCCATTTAGTAGATTTTTAATTTATCACGAACAGACAGACAGACATATGTGACAGAGGACTTTCTTTTATAATATCTAATGAGTAGTCAAATTATAAGAATCTTGAATAATGATATTTTATTAATAAAAAGAACAGATTATATGAAAGATTTTATTGTTATCTCTTATTCCAGGAATCTATATGCTAAGCTTAAGGGGCAAACAAATTCCTGAGAAAACAGAAATTGACCCAACATTCCTAATGAAAATAATGGAGAAGAATGAAGAAGTTGAAAATGCTGACAGTGAAGAAGAAATAATCAAATTAAATGAAGAAAATAAAGCGGTGATCAGAGATTTACAAAAAAAAATATCAAGTGCATTCTTCGACGGTGATTTAATAAGAGTAGAGAAATTACTAAGCCATATGAAATATTATACAAGTATAGATAATCAAATACAAGCAGCAATACGTAATAAAGGAATTATACGATAATAAATAAATTATTTTGACTGAAGATAGTTTTAAAGCAATATGTAGACTTTACAACCTGTTATTTTATTTCAAACCTATTGATAATAATATATTTAGACTCCATTTATTAAATAAAATGTAAAATTATGTAAATAAAATGAAACAAATATACTTATGTCATATCATTTTTTAAAGTACCGCGTGTAATTTGACCAACCTATGTTAAATGAATGCCAAATATTAGGTTATCTTGGTAAACAAAATTTAATTTAAAAAAACACAACTTTTGTAGTTAATTATTTCTAAAGTCATATATGTCGCAAGCGTGATATTTTCTTTGTTCAAAATGTCTTAGCAGTTTTCGAGAGATCCCTATTAAATTTCACCATAACGATAGCACGTAGGTTTTCGACTTTGAGTGAGGTTTTCTCCGACATCCATAGTGTATTCTATCTATGGTGTATTCATTATATGCTGCGCTGCACTGCACTGTGTTTGTATGCGTGTGCAATGTAATACACGTGGAAAATAGGTATGCGGGACTTTAAAAGGGACTATTATACTAATTATTACAAAACGGGATTACATCTGGCATTATACGAGGGTGGGCTTCCTTACCTATGTGTACGCCTCACTTCTGAGAAGAAACATTATCTTACATTGAATAAATTGGCAGTGAATATTCATTTTTTAACTTAAAAGTTTTTAAACAAATAACATTAAGGAGGAAATAAATTATCGGTTTCCATTAGCTGCAGGTTGTAGGGGAATGTGATATGTAAAACCACTGTTATCTTTTTAACGTGTAAGATTATAACGTGTAACGTAACCTACATCCACGAATGGTTTTAAGTTTAGTATTTATTCACGAATCCTTTGACAAGAAAATTAATAAGACAACCTAGAATGTAAAAGTGATTTGCTAATTTTGATTTAAAGAATAAATTTTACTTTTATTTCTAGCAATTCACAGACTATTCTTATGTTGTGCAGAGTAAATACATATTATTTAGTATTGTTTTCAAGCGATGATAGCTTAATGGTTTGTGTGTTCGGACACCGCGTCGAACCATGTAGATTCCGAATCCTTGCGAAAGGCTTTCGATGAAGGAAAACGTGATGACACCATAGCATGGTAGTATAGGACTTTTTATATGACCTCCTTGCTAACTGCCACCCTCATGTTGACAATCTGTCACCAAGCCCCTGTTGGTATGTTCCGGTAGGTGCACTTGAGAGCCAGACCCTCACGGTTTAGCATGTCTACCATCTAGGAGTACATCGTTATTTATCACCAGATGAGATTGTAGTGAAACACTAAAACATAATTAATAATGTAATAATACCGTTACGGTGTTATTACAAAAAAAATTAATACGTAGTGAATACTTGCTTTAAAAAGGTTTCGATTTAAATGCACCGCGATCGTTGAATATTCGCCATCTTGCTCTTTTATTAGGTTAGACTTGCGAAAAAGGATAACGCGAACTTGCCTCCGGCGAGCGCGGTGCATTTAATTCGAAACCTTTTTAAAGCAAGTATTCAATATGTATTTAACTTTTTTGTAATAACACCGATAAAGTATATAAAAACATATTTGTTTTCAAAGTTAAATATAGGTATGAGTAGATATTATTGTTAAATTATCTATAAATAACTAACTACTGATATGAAAAAATATATAAAATAATAAAGAATAATTATGTCTAACAGAACTTATCTCATTGATTTTAAAATGGGCATAGATTGTAGATAGGTAGGTATATATAATTAAGAAGACGCTTTTTGCTTCATGTTTTAAAATTGAAACATGAAACTAAGTAATCAAATACGCTTCAATATTCGACAGCTAATTAAAAGTTTGGTTGAAGACAATTGGTTGATTTTGTTAAATGGTTCTCTATATACCTATAATTACAATGTTCATTTTATAGACCGATCGCAAAATGATTAATGTTCAAAGCACATTTTATAATATTTGTGATGCGTATTTATAAAATGTTTACGGTTAAACCGATCTTGATAATTTATTTTTATTGACAGTGTATTTTAGCTTTCAAAAACATAACTTCAGGTAATAATTACAACGATGATGGTTTTATGGTATAAACCTTGGCCTGTGCTTATAACCGTTTCGCGGGAGTTCGTTCGAAATTTCTACATCTTCTAAATCGATTTAACGTTTTATTCGTTTGTGCTTGGTGGATTGATCAATCAAATCATAACCGTGACGTCACTGTGGATGACGTCATACTACCACATGGATGCCATTTTATCGCTGCCCCGACATATACAATTATTTCTACAAAGACATTTTAATTCTAATTTGCTTTAGTATAACTCATAGAATTATGAAACCGCTTACACTTACAACTTAACTACGCGCGGATTTGTTACTCTATGGTATAACTTATGTATCAGATAATTAATATTTTGTATGCACATACAAAAATGTTATACACTTGAAACTTGGTACAGATGTTCGGAAAAAGTGTACCAACATAACAAAACATGATAATCGAAAGTACGTTGCCAGCGAAATTTGAAAAGTCACGTTACTTTTTGAACACACCTCGTATTTCTGTTCTTATGGAATTTATTTAACAGTACTCAACAAAGTTGAGAAGTCCTTGAAATACTAAAATATTGATACTGAATTATTTTTTATAGTATCATCGCAAAATAACTGCACAGCTGGCAGCAATTGTCGAAGGAATACGGTGTTATTACAAAAAAGTTAAATACGTAGTGAATACTTGCTTTAAAAAGGTTTCGATTTAAATGCACCGCGGTCGTTGAATATTCGCCATCTTGCTCTTTTATTAGGTTAGACTTGCGAAAAAGGATAACGCGAACTTGCCTCCGGCGAGCGCGGTGCATTTAATTCGAAACCTTTTTAAAGCAAGTATTCAATATGTATTTAACTTTTTTGTAATAACACCGATAAAGTATATAAAAACATATTTGTTTTCAAAGTTAAATATAGGTATGAGTAGATATTATTGTTAAATTATCTATAAATAACTAACTACTGATATGAAAAAATATATAAAATAGTAAAGAATAATTATGTCTAACAGAACTTATCTCATTGATTTTAAAATGGGCATAGATTGTAGATAGGTAGGTATATATAATTAAGAAGACGCTTTTTGCTTCATGTTTTAAAATTGAAACATGAAACTAAGTAATCAAATACGCTTCAATATTCGACAGCTAATTAAAAGTTTGGTTGAAGACAATTGGTTGATTTTGTTAAATGGTTCTCTATATACCTATAATTACAATGTTCATTTTATAGACCGATCGCAAAATGATTAATGTTCAAAGCACATTTTAATATTTGTGATGCGTATTTATAAAATGTTTACGATTAAACCGATCTTGATAATTTATTTTTATTGACAGTGTATTTTAGCTTTCAAAAACATAACTTCAGGTAATAATTACAACGATGATGGTTTTATGGTATAAACCTTGGCCTGTGCTTATAACCGTTTCGCGGGAGTTCGTTCGAAATTTCTACATCTTCTAAATCGATTTAACGTTTTATTCGTTTGTGCTTGGTGGATTGATCAATCAAATCATAACCGTGACGTCACTGTGGATGACGTCATACTACCACATGGACGCCATTTTATCGCTGCCCCGACATATACAATTATTTCTACAAAGACATTTTAATTCTAATTTGCCTTAGTATAACTTATGTATCAGATAATTAATATTTTGTATGCGCATACAAAAATGTTATACACTTGAAACTTGGTACAGATGTTCGGCCTTGCTAACTGCCACCCTCATGTTGACAATCTGTCACCAAGCCCCTGTTGGTATGTTCCGGTAGGTGCACTTGAGAGCCAGACCCTCACGGTTTAGCATGTCTACCATCTAGGAGTACATCGTTATTTATCACCAGATGAGATTGTAGTGAAACACTAAAACATAATTAATAATGTAATAATACCGTTACGGTGTTATTACAAAAAAAATTAATACGTAGTGAATACTTGCTTTAAAAAGGTTTCGATTTAAATGCACCGCGATCGTTGAATATTCGCCATCTTGCTCTTTTATTAGGTTAGACTTGCGAAAAAGGATAACGCGACCTTCCGTTGCCTGTTAACGTTAGCCCAAAATAACCTTTACACGCGGACGAAACCGCAGGCAAAAGCTAGTATTATATCAAAGAGGCCCAAGAATGTCCTAAGTTAATATACCAAATATCAAGATCTGTTAGCCGAGCTACATGTTTCACCATCATAGCTCATCGTCGGAAAGTAGATGGATTATCTACAAGTAATTTATATAACAGTTTCAAGTTACACTTGAACCTGAGCGTCTGTGAGGTGTTAGTGAAAGCAATATCCAAAAATGAAGGTGGTAAATATAATAGTTGCGGTTATAATTTTATCCTGCTTTATTGAAGGTACGTACTTATATAACTAGCAGAATTAATTGTGTGGTATTAGGAATGTTTTCCCATTTAGTAAACTTTAAATGTGTAACCCTTAACCCTTCTCATTAGTCAAATGCTTATTTTGTGTGACTGAGGTAATACAATGAATGACCTTTATTGAAGTATTCGAAGTCCGATTACATACATTTAGTTACGCACTCTGTGGTTACGCATACATTTAGCCGTCAAATGTCAACGTTAGCATGAATTAGAAATTCTTAAGTGTTCTATCGAATGATATTATAACTTTTTTTTTTCGAACTGACTACGCTATTGACCCTGCAAGGTCTTAACAGTTTCACCGGGCTACGATATTATAACTAAAAAGCTGTTAATACGTCATAAGCGCTTCGACAGCCGCTTGTTAAAACTTGCCTAACTAACTTATTCTTGAAGGGTGCCCCGTAAATCCGCCCGTATCTAAGCAACACCTAACTTTTTTTTTTCACCACCGATATTGAGAATATGCCATCTTACTTTCACTTTTAATCTAGGATAGTGTGACGTTCCAATATTACATTATGTATGTGTGCGTTATCGTGCCATTTGTTTTGTCAAAATACCATGCAGGTTCTCTGTATCAATTCCCGATCTAGTTCAATCAAAGATATTAAAATTAGATAATAATTTTCATATTTCATTCAAACCTTGGCCCGTCAAAACTTTCTCAATGGTCCAGAAATATATATCAGACCGAGGTGGTAGATAAAATTAACAACCTTTACAAATTCCAAAGTATACACAGTCCTAGAAATTTACGGATCTCTTGTGCACGTTACACATAACTGATATATCTACGAGTAGCAGGAGCTTATAATTTTCTATTACATTAAAATATAGGAAAAAAACTTGAATATTTATTGTTTAAAGCACTGATGACGAATGTTATGAGAAATTTCTCGAAATCTGTTCTTTAGTAGGTATTCGTTTGTGGATCAGACATTAATGACGTCACTTCAAAAGAGGAAGAAGGCTGATCAAATACTCCTTAAATGATAGACACATTTAAAATCCTTGTAACAGTCCACGTTACTTTTTTGATCCAGAAGTATTACTTTTACAAGTAATACTTAACTTCATAAATTCTTTTTCTATACTAATATTATAAAGAGGTAAAGTTTGTGAGTTTGTGACGATGTGAGTTTGTGACGTTGTAGGGGGTTGTGGGGGCTAATCCTGCCCCGGTAATAATTTTGGAGATAAAATGAAAAACAGTTTGTTACGCAAGGTATATATATAATGTGCAACTGACAAAGTGCGGTATGTAATACAAAAAAATATATAATGTCAATTACGTATGTGGTAATTGCAGAACTATTTTATTTGCGTAGGCGCTCTTTCACCTTGAACAGGGGTAATCTCTAGATCTACTAAACGGATTTTGAAAATTATTTTACCAATAGAAAGCCACGTTATTTGTGAGTGTCATAGGCTATATATTAATCCGAAAAATGAGAATACTTTTTTGTGGTAGTCGGATTTGCAAAGTAAGTTGGAGAAAAGACGGTCGAACGAAAAGGTTTCTTACGAACGCTGCCTTAACGATGAGAGATATATGATTGAGTTATAACGAAAAGTTGTAGAGCTTGATAATGCC
The DNA here is from genome assembly GCA_015888305.1 of Antheraea pernyi. Taxonomy (NCBI): domain Eukaryota; kingdom Metazoa; phylum Arthropoda; class Insecta; order Lepidoptera; family Saturniidae; genus Antheraea; species Antheraea pernyi. The sequence goes on from MU158961.1 coordinate 351,707, forward strand.
TAGAAAAAAGTCAGCGACAGCATATATCTAACTTCAAGATTTTTTATATTAACAGGGCGGGACAACGTCCGCCGATACGGCTAGTATTTTATAAATTCGACATTTGAATGATTTTTGGAGTAAAACTTATTATGGCACGGTAGGGAAAACTGTCGTTACGCTTTGTAAGTGTCCGCCTGAACATAGTAATATAACAAAATGAGTAAATGTATAGTTAAGTATTTATTCTACAGGATTATTTATAGAATTTATGAGCATTCTCATATATGTATTATCATAGTATAATACAAAGTCCCTTGCCGCGTCTGTCTATTTGTCTGTTCGCGAAAACTAAACTCAAAAACGACTAAAGGGATTTCCATGCAGTTTTCACCAGTGGATAAAGTGATACATGAGGCCGGTTTTGGTATATAGTTTGTCAAAGATTTTTTTATATAATCAGGGCGGAACGTCTGCCCGGCCAGCTACTATGTTGTAATTTAATACATATAAATTAAAGAAGTTTCACTTCCTCCGCGTGTACCTACTGATACATGCCCTATTTTTTTTTTTAATACGATATAACGAATAGACACATGAAGCAGTGTCTATCTGGTCGTAAGTTCCCCGCCACTGTTCTGAAGAATGGGTCTGATAATTCGACATATATTTATATTTGAAAGTAAATTAAAAAACGAATGAAATAAACCAAAATAAAAACAAAATTCCGTGACTTAAGTGAGATAATAATTCCTCAAATGTTTAATTAAATCTATAACCAGTGTTGCGTTACAGTCAGCAGTCGTTACCATCATCGAATAATTGAAGGCATACCAACGTCGATAGAAAAGTACCCGATTAAAGTGATACACGAGGCCGGTTTTGGTATATAATTTCTCAAGGATTTTTTTAATAATCAGAGCGGAATATCTGCCCGGCCAGCTACTATGCTGTAATTTAATACATATAAATTAGAGAAGTTTCACTTCCTCCGCGTGTACGCACTGATACATGTCCTATTTTTTTTACTACGATATAACGAATAGACACATGAATCAGTGTCTGAGTATCTAATCGTAAGTTTCCCGCCACAGTTCTGAAGAATGGGTCTGATAATTCGATATATATTTATATTTGAAAGTAAATTAAAAAACTAATGAAATAAACCAAAATAAAAACAAAACTATGTGACATAAGTGAGATAATAATTCCTCAAATTGTTAATTAAATCTTTGACCAATCTTTCGTTACAGTGAGCAGTCGATACCAATATCGAGTAATAGAAGGCATACCAACGTCGATAGAAAAGTACCCGATAATCGCACAACTCTTACTAGACACATGGGGAGTCAACAACTTCATACAACATTGTGCAGGAGTTATTCTGACCTCTCGACATGTAGTATCAACCGCGCACTGTTTTCAATACAACGAGAATACAGGGAGAAAGTAAGTGTTATACAATACTTTTGATGTGAATCATCTATAGGCGAGGGTAAACCAGATTGAAGGCGTGGCGAGACGTGGCGACGCGACGCTATTCACAAGCGACTGTGCTCAAACTTTTTCCCACACCGAGCTCGCATACCTATAGTGTATACAGTGTTGTTTACTACATTATACATATGTTTCACATCTTCCAGGTGTCCCGTGACGGCTAATTTTTTTTTAACTTTCAACGTATAACATCATTTCTTTCATCTTGTATCAACGGTACTATTTGGACGTCTATGCTTGTGTCAAGTTTAAGTCTTACACACTTGTATCAGCGCTTAAACTTGCACAAAAAGAGCCTTTTTTTAAATCGTGTTGACTTCGTGACGATCTAATTAGTTCGAACCTTTTTTTTTTGTAACGGGGGGAAAATCCTACATGGATACCCTCACGCCGTCGGGGGCAGCGTGAGGGTATGTCAGACTCCTACTGACTAAAAACCCCCCGGTGTACGTCTGCCGCTATAGTCGGGGCGTAAGTTAAGCTAAACTATTCATACATACATGAGTTGTTGAAACATGTATGTGTACCAAGCATGCATATCTCAACAACTCTTATGTGTATTTTGTGTAGGAAATGATTCTAAACTATTACAGTTCGATACGGGAAAAAAAAAGAAAACCCCATCCACTTTATGTGTAAGCGTGTGAGCGTGCACGTGTGTGGAGGTGATGTGTGTAGTGTTGTTGCAGTGATGTAT